>JAVTVY010011436.1:0-55255 GCA_036873755.1 Hanleya hanleyi
ACAATGACTTGACAATGACTAGTGACTAGCTGGTCAAAAAAAAAAAAATATACCACTACCAGACAAACTTTTGCCAAAATTGTGACAGGAAAGAAAAAAATCCTCTCAGTGTTATACAGAAGGTTGTTCATTATACCATTTGGAGTTGAGAAAATTACCTCAAATTAATCATTAACATCATTACTGCCCTTCCTCGTCGCAAATTTATGGTGTGCTTTTATTAAATACTTAGGTACTTCCTTTATTCAGATTAGAAATACATCGTAATTTAATTTACTGACAACAATGAGGCAAATACTAAGTTTCTAACCTGTGTCTTTTCGTGGAATTTAGTCCGAGGTGGAATTCTGACAAGCGTATTTGATGCCGACATCAGAACGTCAAAATTAAGCTGACGGCACCATCTAATTTGTCAAGACCGCTGAAGCCACCGACACTATATCCATGGCTTCATCGACATAGAGGGTTATAAAGTTTCCGTTAAACAACAAAGCAGTATAGATTTTCTGCATTTAGGCACACTGAAGTCTTCTCGGATAAAAGTAGAAATCCAAACATCGTTGTTGTTGTAACATCGTCAGTCTCAGAATCTGTCGGTGTACGGACCCACGTGGTGCATGGTGACAGTCCTAAACATGTCTACGTTCCAAGTCGATTCACGACAGAGCTCTTTATGGCAGGTTTTAATAACCAACCGTTTTGAAATATTTTTCCCCATCCTGTGTTGCTGTTGCCTCTCGATGTGTTTATTGTCCTCTCGTCCAAACCCAAACACAAAACAGAAGGGGGAACTTCCCGCCATATACACGTGGTCGACGAAAACTGCATTCCCCTACGGACTGGGCCATGGAGGATATGCCTTCAAAACGTGCGACATAAGCTCACATCGCGACTACTGGAGAGTGAAATCCTGCTTGCTTTTGCTAGGCGAACGTTTTACATACGTTTACACGAGCGAGGAGATAGGGGAGATAATTCTGACATTGCAAAATAAAATAAAAAGATGACCAGTCGGAAAATCGGCGAAAAAAGTTTCCAGTCGGCGGATTTTTGGACAGTCGGTCGGGTTACGCGCAACAAACTTATTTTTAAGGATGGCCCCAAGCACTGTGACAAATCTCAACATTGATGACAAAACTCAGTTATGCATGAAAATGGTCTTATTGTGACCATGATCATGAACTACCTGATATATGAAACTTGAGACTAGTTGGACAAACGAACATATCTCCATCCGTCTCAAAAACTACCTTCACAAATCCAAAAGTTACACATGTATTATAAGACAAAGTATTCATGATTGAAAACAGCGAGAAAATGCCCGATTTCCATGATTACTGTATTTCTTCTAAATTGTTCAGATGGCAAAACTTAACTTCAGGCTTCAGCGGAGAGAAATTCAGCTCACATTCTACAAATTTCACTAACATTAAAGTTCTTGGGATAAATAACAGTATTCAGTCTCAGTTGACATCAAGACATTTTTTTCTACTTCTAAATCTAAAAATGTTGTTAGAAAAATTAGAAATTCCAGTGCAGAGCGGTTCAACTAAACTCAAAATAAATAAAGTGACTACTGCGATACGATACATGGTGTATTCTCTTAGCTTTCAAAGACAACCGTCTTCATCCTCAGAGAGTGGCTAAAAAATCAGAAGAAATGGGGTTGCCACAGAAAACAAATCTGATTCACTGAAATATGATCACGGGGGAGAAATAACTACCTATACTTGAAGAAATTACCATACTTGCGGGTATAATAACATTGTACGTGATAGCAACTTCGGTAAAGTTTTTCCCAAAAATCAAAGTAGAAAGATCAGGGTTAGCATTCAGAATCAATCTGAGTAGGCTGATTATTATCTGACCCAGTGAACAGATCTGAAGGGTTATAACATAATGACATCATGAAGGGAGGTAACTCTGTCTGGAGAATGACACTATCTTTTTTCCCCTTCACTCATTCTCTGTATTGTCTAGCCAACATGTGTTCTCTCTTCTCTTGCCTGCCTGCCATACGTAGGGGACTGTTGGACGTCAGAGATCAATGTCTGTCGGGTATTGTAGTCTGGATGAAGTTAACTGTTACACTCTTACACACAACCATGTGAGTCGGGCTGACGTAGCCCTGTATATACCATGTATGGTACCCACAAACCCTAGCTAGCTCAGTTATACACATATATTAACCACCGCTATATGTGAAAGTACTGTGTATATGTGTAACATATGTGCATCAGTTGATGTGAGTCGTATGCATGCGTGTTATCACTTCTTGTTTTCTTGAGCTTGCTGCATATACATATAATCACTATATCACAGCTGTGCTCGATGCTTTGTTTTATGCATTCATCATATTTGTGCTTTCTATGTTTCTAGGCTGTCAGTGTACCACATGCTTTTCTTCTGCCACACGGTCGTGATATAGAGGCAAGATGTCCTACCTCAAAAAAAAAACAAACGTCATATAGTTTGAAATAAACATTACTCATGCTAAACTTAAATTCTCCGTATTAAAACTTACAAATTCCAAATGTTTCAAAGGTGTTTCCCATCACCATCCAACTAATTTATTGATAGTCCAGCTTTTAGATAGACTATTCTAACCTAATCACATTAATTGTTTTCAATATGCATGAGCTTCATGTTATAAACAGTCTAGTGAATTATAAATTCGACTAAATAGACTAGGTGTTTCCAGAATGAGATTGTTACTATTAATAATAAAAAAATACAAATTTCGGTGACATGACAGTTTTCAATGAGTTCCCACTCGCTTATTAACAGTTTTCAATAATAAATTGCCACGATATACTAAAACAGTGTTCAATGGCAGAGTGCTGCACTGTTACTGAACAGTTACCATTAACGAAGTGCCATGCTGTTACTGAAAACACTTTTCAATAATCAAGTACCCCACTGTTGATAAAAACAGTTTTCAATAATGAAGTGCCATGCTGTTACTAAAACAGTTTTCAATAACAAAGTGCCACACTGTTATTAACAACAGTTTCAATAACCATATGCCATGCCATCACTGAAAACAGTTTTCAATAACGAAATGCACCATTGTTACTGAAAACAGTAACAAAGACCTAAAATGAATCGAGGAGTTACATCCCCTTGCAGAAATTCATCATGTCGTGTTTTGGATCACATTTTATGACTCAAATGAAAGATTTCCAGACCTCAATAATATTACCCTAGTACATGTACATATGATTATAAATATATTGAACATTACAGAAAATATAATTAAATATCACAGTAAATATTTGATCAAATTATGAAGAGTGGAAAATTATATATATATGCATTTTTTCACCATCCGTATGTGCTAAAACGATTGAGAGGTGATTGCCAAAAAATTTATATGAACTTAACATATACAGCTCATTCAAGTTTTGAAAGTAAACAAAAAGAAAGTAATTAAACATAAACAACAATATTCAACAATATCATTATTGTTTTCAGTGAGAAATATTCAAAATACTTATTTTGTTACTGAATTTGGTATGGCTATCAAACTTGTGATTCACTGGACTGACGGACTTTAATCATTGCCAAATGCATGAACTAACCACATCATTACCCCAAAAGAGCCCCATTGTATTTTCTGTTCAAAAACTTGTACATGCAGTATTATATTTTGTATGACACACCTCAGCTCCTCAGACAGCTTGTCATAAAAGGCAACTACATGTATTAAACCTGGGGACCTGTAGGGTTACCGGGTATATAAAGGAAATAGGATCCTACATGTGGGATTTCCGGGTGTGAAAAGTAATAGGACCCAAATATTGTGATATGACTGAAATATAGTTGAAAGCGACGTTATTTCATATTTACTCACTCACTCACCCTTGTATGACACACATGTTGTTTTCAGTGTTTTGATTGTGATCGTTTCAACCAACATTAGACTAGCATGGCAGGCCTTGTGATTTGAGGCGCGCGATCGCGCACGTGCACCATAACGCGCCTGAAGAGGCACTGAGGTGCGTTTTGAACGCGCGCCTTAAACTTTATGACCCCCATCAAAATTTCGCTTTGACAAATTTTGACGCGAATCTACCAATCCATTCGCGTGAAGATTCGCCTGACAGGGCATTCGCGCGAATCGAAATGGATTCGCGTAGAATTGACCATAAAATTAAATGTCGCCAGTTGAAAACTTACGATTGAGCCCCGTTCGCCGATCGTCAACGTGCATACAGTTATTGCTGTCGAAAACTGGACTCTATATCATCTATCTATTGCCATGTGCCAGTCCTAATATGTTCGCTGATGTGTCGAGCGTTTTCATTGGCTCGTTCACGGCAGTCCGCCAATCGCTGTCATTAAAACAAGTGTCACAGGCCAACTTCCGCTTGGCAATTGAAAACGAAATGATGAAATGGCTACCGACACTGGGCCTAAAAACGCAGAAACAAATTAGAAAAACGGCCCTGTATCAGCGGAAAGTAGCCTGAAAGATAACTTTGCATTCCATTTTAACGATGCGGGCGATAAGGTGGTACAGGACTTTTGCAAAGTGTGTCAGAAACACTACGATCAAATAAACACTGTGTATCGAGGCAAAATAGTAGCCGACGTCAGTTACGGCAAAAACAAAACTAGATACCTGCTGAAGCCAAACTTGGGTAGACACATAAACAGCGATGGACATCGCGAGTGTTTGAAAATTGAAACTGATTCTGGAAGACGGGAGTATCCCAGCAGCCTTTGCGGCGCTGCCTGACAACAATGGCGTGGGCTAAAAGATGGCCTAGCGACGTATTCACTTAGCCCAGGCAGACCGGGATTCTCGCCGTTAAATCGTATTTCCTCGACGTTTGCGGCTGGTAATCATTTGGAGTCGATAATATATTGTTAATAAGGTAACATTTAACAGCTGAAAGGATCAATTTTGTGGTAAAGACTCCAGGAAAGGGTAATAAACAGCTCTTAAATAAACCACAACACTGATCTACGGGGCGCTAACCCAGCCGTTAAAACCCTGGGGTTAACACAGCGGCAACACCGTCATTGTCGGCATATAACACGGATAATCTGTTTTAATTTCCCCCCATAAAGCTGTTAATTATCCATATTCAGTGACTGACTTATCAAATGATTGACTTATTGATCATGAAATGCTGAATAACGCAGATATATAATTGTAGCAAAATTCCTTCACCGTTATGGATAGTCTGTGTTCTTCTGCTTTTATAAAGCTGTTAATTATCCAGATTTAATGATTGACTTAATGATCAGGAAATGGTAAATAACACAGATATATACTTGTTTTAGCAAAATTCCTTCGGTTATATATAAACTGAGTTTTCATGACAATCTCAGACCATATTTACAACTAGCACGATGAGTTACGAATATTCAGATAATCTGCCAGGTGAGGCAAAGACAAGATATCAGTCAAAACTCTCGCTAGTCGGTCTGGATAAATGCCCTTACAAGTTACCAGCTGATGTGTGGATAGAAGACATGACGGCTTGGCCAGAAGTGTTGTACGAGGATGTGTTTCATTACCTTGTGAACTTCCCTCGAATATATTCTTCAGAAGCCATGAGGAATTTGAAATCCCTGGAATCTTATAGATTTTTCATTTCCGGATGGGTGGGAATTGTTCTTTACATTACAACCATTCCTACACATTTTGTATTCAAGGCTGATGTTCGTCCATCATATAGGATAAATGAGGAACCCCATCATCCCTGGGCTGCTGTAAACAATTGTGGAACAATTATTTCCGCACACTGTGACTGCATGGCTGGGTAAGAATCGATATCACCTAGAATTTTGGTTAAAATTGTAAAGAGTATAGGAGTGGTAAAATGTTGATTTACTGAATTCTGACTGTTTATACAGAAAATTTACGGTTAAAAGCGACAGATACATACTGCTCCATGCTGATGTTAATCATTCAATAAGTCAATCACTGAATATGGATAATTAACAGCTTTATGGGGGAGATTAAAACAGATTATCCGTGCTATATGCCGACAATGACGGTGTTGCCGCTGTGTTAACCCCAGGGTTTTAACGGCTGGGTTAGCGCCCCGTAGATCAGTGTTGTGGTTTATTTAAGAGCTGTTTATTACCCTTTCCTGGAGTCTTTACCACAAAATTGATCCTTTCAGCTGTTAAATGTTACCTTATTAACAATATATTATCGACTCCAAATGATTACCAGCCGCAAACGTCGAGGAAATACGATTTAACGGCGAGAATCCCGGTCTGCCTGGGCTAAGTGAATACGTCGCTAGGCCATCTTTTAGCCCACGCCATTGTTGTCAGGCAGCGCCGCAAAGGCTGCTGGGATACTCCCGTCTTCCAGAATTCAGACATTCCAGATTTCTGTTACTGAAGGCAAGTGATTGGATTGAATGATTGAAGTGATGATGATGACCATGTAAAAATTGCCATGTGCCAGTCCTAGTCAGTTTGTTTTACAATTTGTGGTTTTTCAGAGTTTCATTTCTATTTTGCCGATCTTGTTTTCAGCCTTTGGCTCAAGCTCATTAACAGATTGTGTGAATTTTAAATACAAAAAAAACAACTTAAAACACTGTTTCTTGATTTTATTATCACCTCAATATCTTTCATAGCTAATGTGGAGTAAACCAGTAAATATTAGTTCCCCCTGGATTCTCCTGAAACATTGCTGCGAGAATCAGCACACATTTATTTCAATTCACACCTTAATGTTTCAAACACCATATCACACACCTTAAAAAAATTTAGGTATGCATTTTAGGTGTGCTATCCACACACCTCGCACAATTTTAGGTGTGCTTTAATCACTCGCCAGGGCCCGTACAAATCGCAAGGCCTGCATGGTTTTGATTAGAGGTGCTAATGTTTCCTTGTTTATATAACTGAAGGCAATGTTGTCAGGTTGCATGATCAGTATGTTAGCTATAACATTTTTTTCAGATTCTGGTTTTTGGTCGTTATTGTATTAAATGAAATTGATCTATTCCCAATGATCTTGTTTTAAGTTCACATATCTCATCTCATCATCAGATCAGGACTACCACATTATTGATGTTGCCTCCAATATTCTGCTATCCAACTCCAGTCTTCTATGGTGCTTCTAATATTGATATTGTTGTATAATCATGTTCTTACGGTAGGAATAAATATCCCTCCCACCCAGTTTGAGGATTATCAGAGTATAATATATGGAAGAAAAGTCCTTTCAGAGTTTTAGAATTAGTTTTCCATAATAAGACATATTGTCAAGAAGTAAGGCAATTTTTAATTAATTTCTTAATCAATTAATTAATCTAATGATGAATGCTCCATCATGTTTATTTCCCTACTCTAATGTCGGACTATGTTGACTCCATTTCAGCTGTTAACTATCTGGGCGTGGTTACCGGCCCGCTACACCATATGTCAGCCTCAGCTCCTCTACACGTCGGAGGAACATGGGATCAGTCTGAGGACCCTGTACAGTCGTGTAGAGAACCACGAACCTACACTCCTCATCATCAAAACCACCAAGAATGAGGTATGACTTCATCCATTGGATGTCTATAGTCTCTGAATGTTTTCCATCCTCCTTATATGCAGGTCTGTATACTCAAAATCCATTCCTACTCCAGGGTATACTGTGTGTGACTTGTATGATCTGTTGAAATACCAGCCAATGAATGGATGACGTGCGAGACTGATTCGCCAAGTATATGCGGAGAAAAGGCTGGAGGAAAATCTATTTTAAATGACTTGGGTCGTGAAGAAATGACATGGGGTGTCTCTTCAGTCAAAACAAACAAAAAAACGAAAAGATGGCTTGGCGCTTGATTCACTCAAATATGAGCATATTTGGAGAGGTCATGAATGCTGTTCGAAAAGACTATTAATAGAATGGCGGGTCTTCATCCTGGCAGTTATGCTCTCAGTCATGGCTGGACTTTGTCAGACGAACCATGTCTGGGGATGATATTTGGGCTTTGTCAGACGAACCTTGACTGGGGATGATATTTGGGCTTTGTCAGACGAACCATAATAACTGAGGAAGATATTTTCATGAAAACTCAACAATGGAAATTATGCCATTGCCATAACATCACAATAGGCAATGTCGCCGAAGTCATAGCTATGCCCCACGCTATACTCTGGCAAACGCTGTGGCATATAAGGATCCCAGTTCAAGTATTGCCGGCTGTTCTGAGATTGCCAATCACAGCGGCTGTATTATCTAGTACTTTGGCAGCCGACACACTTGGCTACTCGAACTGCGCGGACCTGCACATTTTCTATGAAAAATGGAGGAACAGTTGATGCGGAAAGTCTGTGACAGGTTCAATCTTTCGTTCAGGCGTTTGCTTACAATATAATTTTGGAAATAGGCTTATGGATTAAGCAAGTGATTGATAAAATATATTTTATAGGAAAACTTAGGACCACGCCGGAATTGTCGAATTTGTGGAGGAATTTGTTAAATGTGAAAAATCTGTAAAAACAACGAAATACACATTTCCAATCTTCAATACAAATAGATGCATCGATGAAAAATAATGAAAACAAATGTTAGAGGGAAAAGGTTATTATTAGGTTCTACTGAGATTTGAACGCGAATCGCTGGATTCAGAGCCCAGAGTGCTAACCATTACACTATAGAATCTGTTGAGTTTCGTAAAACAGAACGAGCATATATATCCTGATAGCTGCGTCGGCGGGACATACGTCTCCAATTATTCTGTGATGCCACAGTGAAGATTTGTTATCACCCCGGCATATCGTGGATTGGATATTTCCACCTCACACAAGCCACATATTCTCTGTATCCCTCCTTGTCCACCTTGTCCACGGGCAGTCGCCGCCATGCTTCTTTACATTATTCTTGTGGAGTTGCCGATCAGAGATACAAACGGCACTGTCATTGATGTTATGTGCTAGATCACATGACTCTTCGCGCTGTACTGGCTGGGCTGATCAGTGTCCAGGATAATAGGAACTGTAGGCACCGTCGTGATATGACTGAAACAATGTTGAAAACAACATTAAATCCTACTCACTCTCTCTTCGCGCTCATGAATATTTATCACATACTACGCCAGCTTTCATTATCCGCCAGAAGCATTGTGGTAGCATGTCTCTGATGGAGCGAGAATGCATAATAGGACACTCCAGTCAAATTGTATCTGGTAAGCTGATTAGGAGATTTTAATGATTTTTGCTCGATTAAAGGCCCCAGTCAAAACTGGGTGACCGATTATCCTAATCAAATTCGGCCAAACCAAAGATTTAAAACATGGAATTTTTTGCTTCTTTGCTTGGTGCTCAGCATCAAGGATGGATTGCCCTGGTGTCTGGATCGTGTGACTGGGTGTTGTAATATGTCTGCCTAAGGCATGGTGTTTCAGTTGAGGCAGCCCTATGAAAGAAGATCCTCTGTCACATGTAGGCTGGCACCATGGTGATATGATGGAAAATTTGTTGAAAGTGACTTTAAATCCTACTCATGGACTCAATCACTCACAATAAACTCACCATGATAATTGCTGGTCATCTTCCTTTCAGATATTCGGAGCATTCTGCTCAACAGACTGGAAGCAGAGAACGTTGAGTAAGAAGAACCTGTCATATTTTGGGACTGGCGAGACGTTTATATTCTCTCTCTTCCCCGACAAGCTGGCCTATGAGTGGGTGGGACTGTACAAGTCCGAGGTTCCTGCCACGGGGAACATGTTCATGGCTGGAGACAACCATGTGCTCATCATCGGGGGAGGGTGAGCATAGAAGACACTTTCAATAAGACTGAATAAAATTAAGAAGCCCTAGTTTCACAGGCACTTTTTCAAAAAAAGAAAAATGATGGGGGTGGGGGGGGGGGCATTGTTTATATGCCCACCCAAAGGTGGATGTATTATCTGACACGTCTGAAGGCAATTTTAGTCTGTGCATCCGTCTGTTTGTGTCAGGTCTATATCTGTACCGTAACAGTTTTCTATCTACAGTGTGGAGAGGATGTGTCATATACCAAAATTGAGGTCGAGGTCACTGTGACCAGAAAATCATTGAAAAGTTCTCATTTTTGTGCCACACCATCTTTAGTCCTTGTCCTTCCGTCCCTCCCTCCATAATGCTTGTCCGGACAATATATTTGGTTATGCTCCTCTGATCGTCATTGAAAGTTCACAAGTGTGTTGTTTCTGTCGACTTAAAGAAGCCTACTGATTTTGGGGTCAATAGGTCAAAAGGCCAAGGTCACAGTACACCAAAGATCATATTTTGGAGTATACATGTACCATAGTCATTTTCAGTTCACAGAAATGTTGACCATGTGATGGCAAAGAGGTCAAATAATTTGTGGACCAAACTTTCACAGGTCAACTTCATGATGGCCATAATGTTTACTTTTCCGGACGATACCTTGAGTAATGCTCCATCAATCTTCTTGAAAGTTTATAGGTATGTTGTCTGTGTTGACCTGAAAAGCCTATTGATACTTGGGGCAATATGTTTAACGGTCAAGGTCCCATTATATGAAAAATCGTATTTTGAGGCATGTCCATGATCTCGGCAGTTCACAGAATATTTTAGAATATTATGTTGACCATGTGACTGCAAATATGTGAAATTATTTGGCGGTCAAAGGTCAATTTCATGATGGTCTTAAGAATATGATCCAGCTCATACTGCGCACATGGTGGGTGTGCACATATGTGTTCCTGCGAACACATCTCTGGTTTGTGAGTGGGTTCATCGGGAAGAAAATAGGTGTCATGCACCAAAATTGAGGTCAAGATCAGAGGTCACTGTGAACCCAAACTAATATATTGAGTCAATTTTGGTTCTTAGTTTATTCATTTTCTTTTATCATTTTTCTTGCGCACCAAACAAATTTTCTGGAAAACAGATACAGTTTAATACAATTTGTATGATAATGAACAATCAATCTTCAACAGTACTACTTTCATGACTTTCTGCAAATATAATCAAGTCATCAAACAGCTCTTTGGCACAACCTTCGCTCCGTGGGGATCCCGGGGTTTGACCCTGAGGTGTTGTCGTGCACATTCCAGGTCATGATAAGAATAGGCTTCAGCTCCTCAGGGAGCTTGTCATAAGAGGCGACTATGACTGAAATAATGGTGGAAACGACATTAAATCATATTCACTCACTCACTCACTGGCACAACCTTCAAGAACATTTATATCTTGACAAAACTTTTGAGATGCAAATTTGTAAAACTAAAAAAAAAGGTTTAATCAAAATGTTTATTTTTTCAGCTGTTTGTGATAACAAGGGTGAATACGGTACTAAAAAAGTAATGTGGTTATTGTCCCTTCAAAGCAATAAATTTATTTTCTTTAGCCCAAGTCAATTTTATATCTTATCATGTCAGTAGGTTAAGAATCTGAAAATAAGTATTGAATTATTGCAAATACAACCTAATATGGTAAACAAGGGAGGAAAACTTGAATCATAAAAAAAGATCCACCTATTTTGATCAAAATAATAAAGTTATGGAAATACAGATGATAGGTAAAGCATTTTCATCTCATTCTTGCTGTGATATTTGCTATAATATTTATAATTGTGTATTTATTTTGACAGTAATGGTGTGGCTATACAGCTGGATGAAGGGTTTGGCCACTGTCGTACTGAAGCCTGCGATACATTTGAAAATTCACCGCTTTCTCCGACGGAGGACTTTGCCTGTAAAGTGGTAGAAGTGTTTGGTTTCAAGTAATACCTGTCTAGACAGATCAGAACTATCTCAGATGCGATGTTACCATCGTCGACATACTAGTTTCACTATTAGCGTTGACCCGAGACTTGACACCTTCATAAGTCGAGCAGACAGAGATTTGGGTTGATCAAAAACATGTACAATCATATGTGTCGTTCACTGTTAGCATTAATTCTTCACAAAAAACTGAAGCACACAGGACATAATAATATCTGTCATGCACATTGGGAATCGCCTGTTTGCAACATCGCAATAGACAAGAGGCAGCGCAGCTGACATGCATCGAGAACACACAGTTTTGCACAAAAGGTTAACAAGTGCTAGTCAATACTGAATTGTTACGTTCGTTGTTCCGGGGCCCTGTAAAACAAAGCAACATGCCTCATTTTAGTCATATGTGACAGGTCCAGTCATATGTTTTGTCTGAATGGAAAGTTAACTCTGCGATTGGCTGGATTTTCTTCCAGTTTTCTGCACCGGCCAATGAAATGTCCACATTTCTTTTTGAAAATTTGAACTGACCAATCGAGTGCTTCAAACTATGAATGTTGCTGGTATGAAGATCGAATTTACTATGTGTTATATAGTCTAAAATGATCTAATTATCCAGGCATACATGTAGGTGATATATCTAGCTACTTTATGAACAGATTTTGTGTCTTCTTGGCTGTCATGGATACAAACCTGATGTGGATCTTAGAATAGTGTATTATCTATGCTCGGTGTAGATTGTGTAAAATACTGAAGAATTCACTATACAATAGGTAATGATACAGCCTTCTACACTGATCTACAGTACCATACTTTATTGCATATTTCTGGCATCCCAAATCTATAATGGAAGATCATGCAGTAAGAAGCACAAAAGGATATCCTAAAGTTGAAGCGGAAAGGAGATATATTGAGTTATCCCCCTTGATGTGATTCAGTCATCTCCCCTGATGTGTTTGTGAGTGAGTTATCTCCCCTTGATCATTATCTTGTCCTGTTTCCCAGCATATTCAGTATTTTTGAAGTAATTTACAAGCATGAAAAGAACCTATTTTAGATTACATTGTAGATAAAAAAAAATATCGCATTACTTAATAGTACATATGTAGGTTTGTAACATCGATACAAACTGCTTAAAGATTTGCAATAAAGAACACAGGTTTTAAGTTCTCATGGACACAATAGAGAAGGAAATGTGATTTATATTACAAAATTTAAGATTAGAATATTGTGGAATTGAAGCAACTAAGGTTAAAGGTGAAATGCAAAGGAATTTCAATATTTAATAAAACCGGAGTTAAACGTTTTTAAATAAGAAACTTTTCTAACATGGTGTTAGCCAGAGACCCATCCACCTGTCCATTGGACAGGCATATTCCACATTTAGACAGGCAAAAACAGGAAAAAATAGAAAATGGACAAGTAAAATTTGGCAAAATGGGATTTTTGGACAGGCAGTTTTTGAATCCTGGCTAACACTGTATACAAAATATTTTCTGCATTGGTCGACTGTCAGTTCCTCTAAGTTATTAAAAAAATAACAGTCTAACACTTGGTCGAGAAGAGAGCTACATGATTACTTCTTCTTAATTATACCATAGTGCCCCAATCAGTGGTTTTACTGAATAGTCGCCACATGTCGTGCATATGGGTTCCAGATAGTAAGCCTAGATGCTGTTATAATTTCCTGGATTGGCCATCATTCACCGATGTTCCATTCTCTTCTAAATTTCTTTGATAGGCATTTAGAAGTCCGCGTATATAACACAAGGCTATTCTATGGATAAAAACTTCTAAATTGATTCTTGAGGCTTGATTGGGGTTATTACCAAACCAACTCGCCTTTTACCATCCACTCAATTAACATTCAGCCTAATTTGGAAAATTGCAACCTTTGCATTTCACCTTTAAGGTATATTCTTGCATACATGTACAAAGATTATCATATATCTAACATGTCTAAGGTATAAATGTAACGAAGATCAAATTTACTATGTGTAATATAGTCTCGAAAGGATCGAATTACCCAGGCACAAGAGATATATATTGAGGTACTTTATGAACAGGTTCATGGCAATAAGTATCATCATTATATTTTTGAACAGATAGTAGACTGGATAGAATATTCTGACCAAATAGAATCCGCCAATGAGGATCGCCAGCCACACTAGGCGGCGCTAGTGCTCCAAAAGGTAAAGAAGACGTGACTTCATAAAACAAACGAATATAACGTTGTTACATTATGACGTTGCCTCTGTGATGTCCAGAAAAATGACATGGGCATGCACCATTTACCTCTTGGTACACGTAACCACCTGGCGTCAGTTCGAGCTGGCGAACCCCATTAGAACAGACTCACTGGCATGTGTGGTCAGATGACTTAAGTGTCTTGGCTGTCGTGGATACGAGCCTGTTGTTGATCATATCATAGTGTATTATCGATGATAGATTATCTGATAATGTTGAAAGTCACAATATACTTGTAGGTGGTAAACTTAACAGAAGTAGACTGGTGCAGTGCAAATATGTATATATATATATATTTGTTTAATGTGTGAAATAGATATGCTTATTAGATCACCAAGTGAATTACAGCTTGTAAGGTGTTGAAATGGTAGAACTTTCTGAAGAACGTTTTGCTAGTCAAGTTTTCTAGGTAAAGCTGTTCTGGAACTGTTAGTTCTCAGAGAAGTTGTTTCAGAAGCCATGTAAATTGTCACAATACATAAATGTGCATGGCCTTGGCGAAATATTGTACTGCAGTGTTTTAACTTAGTATTATTATAGAATGGTTAGTGATCAGAAAAATGCAACTGTGATTTCAGTAACACTGTATAAATTGTTGCTCTAGGTACAATAGTTTTTTAAGGTCCTGCAAAAACCATATATAGTTTATCAGTAGTGACTCATCCGTCAGAAGCTCACCAGATGAAATTTTGACACCTGTGCAGAAACGGCCTGTTTAAATCTGTGACCCCCGAGCATGCTGAAGGAAAACAAAACAGCTTTATGTCCGAGTGTGTGTGTTCATTGTCTAAATGTTCAAACTGCTTTGCTATGGACATGTGAGACAACTCGGGGAACAGGCAGTTACGGCCACTGTAGTCTGCACTCGGGCTCAGGCACTATCAAGGTTGATAGTGATTCATTTAATCAATGAGACTGTGCAGGCTATTCTTGTTCACTGGCTGTTTAAATCAAGGAATATGTAGGAAAATATCTGTCCTGTCTACATGGACTTTGCCTTCAGACATTGTTGCCTCCCCAAGACAGACTTCCAGGGTTCAATGAACTCTAAGACAGACTTCTGGAGTTCAATGAACTCCTGTGATTGTATAAAACGGTACAGTTGAACTATATTAAGTGCTATGGGACCATTGCTGATAAAAGGTATGAAATGTGCAATTATTTATAAATTATCATGCATGTTTTTAGCAGTTTCTGGTGCAAGTTTAAGAATTTCAATTTATTATTTTTTTTATTGTGCTCAGGGCTCCCATTTCATGTCAGATGATTAACATGTAGCTACTTGTATAGCAGCTAACAGTGGCTCCACAGAAGTATATGTTAAACAAACGTGATAAAGCATGTTAATTGGACAGGATTCATTTTATTATATTTTTATTTTTTTTGCGCAAGATACAGTTAATTTCCAGGATATTCTTACATGTATCTTAGCAAAACCTTGGAAGAACCAGGCGAGTCAGATGGATGGAGAGACCCAGGATGATTATGTATAATTATACCATGTATACCCGAGACTTTAGCCCATAAAATGCAGCATGGGTAAACATTTTTAGAAGGCTGCATATGTATCATTTTATTGTCCCCCGCTACTTAGAAACACCGGTGTCCGTAATTCCGTGATTCCGTAATTCCGTAAGATTTTCTTGTCCGGACAATAACTCGTGAACGATTCAACCAATCAACTTCAAACTTGGGGTGTGCCTTGACATTGGCGGGAGGACGGTTGGGATTGTTTTTCAGCAATGTGCGTAATCCAATATGGCTGCCGTCAGCCATTTTAGATTATAAGCAGTACAATCTTAGATTTTCTTGTCCGGACAATAACTCGTGAACGATTTAACTGATCAACTTCAAACTTGGGATGTGCCTTGACATTGGTGAGAGGACGGTTGGGATTGTTTTTCAGCAATGTGCATAATCAAATATGGCCGCCGTCAGCCATTTTGGATTATAAGCAGTTCGATCTTAGATTTTCTTGTCTAGACAATAACTCGTGAACGATTTAACCGATCAACTTCAAACTTGGAGTGTGCCTTGACATTGGTGAGAGGACGGTTGGGATTGTTTTTCAGCGATGTGCGTAATCAAATATGGCCGCCGTCAGCCATTTTGGATTATAACCAGTTCGATCTTAGATTTTCTTGTCCAGACAATAACTCCTGAACGATTTAACCGATCAACTTCAAACCTTGTGTGTGCCTGGACATTGCTGAAAAACAATCACAACCATCCTCTCACCAATGTGCGTAATCTAATATGGCCGCCGTCAGCCATATTGGATTATAAGCAGTTGGATCTTGTCCGGACAACAACTCGAGAACGATTCAACCGATCTACTTTATATGTGGGGACATTGTTGAAAGGAGGATTAGGATTGTTTTTCAAGGACATGCTTCATCCAATATGGCCACCATCAGCCATACTGGATTTCATTGGATTTTAAGCAGTTTGATCTTGTCCGGACAATAACTGGAGTACGATTCAACTGATCTACTTCCAACTTGGGGAGTGCCTTGACATCGGTGAAAGGACGGTTTGGATTTTTTTTCAGCGATGTGCATAATCCAATATGGCCGCCGTCAGCCATATTGGATTGTAAGCAGTTGAATCTTGTCTGGACAATAACTCGAGAACGATAAAACTGATCTACATGTACTTGATACCTGGCGAGTGCCTTGACATTGTTGAGAGGAGGATTAGGGTTCAAGGACGTGCTTAATCCAATATGGCCACCATCGGCCATACTGGATTTCATTGGATTTTAAGCAGTTTGATCTCGTCCGGACAATAGCTGGAGTACGATTCAACTGATCTACTTCAAACTTGGGGAGTCCCTTTACCTTAGTGAGAGGACAGTCATGTATTATGTTTTGTGGGTGCCATCTGCTGTATTAGATTATGTTAAGCTCATCAGCGATATCTCCACTTTCAAATCATACTCTTATCAATGATATGAGATCATCGACCCCAAAAAATCAACCATAGAGGTCCATGGCCCCCGCAGCAGCAGTGCCAGTTATGGTGGATGTAATCCACCATAACTGGTGCTGCTAGCGGGGGACATGGACCTCTATGGTCGATTTTTGTATATTGATTTTCCAAATATTTTGTATATATGATTGAAAGTTTGGTTGTTATATTAAGATGTTACCAGTCATGTGGGAGATTGGTCTATGTATACATAATTATGTACATTCCATTTAAATTATAGTGAAACCATAATGCATTGTACTGAGTAGAATGTTTACATGTAATACAGTTTACACAATTGGTAATCCCATGTTGCTAGTCCATTGTATAGTGTATTGGGGAATGTATTTAGGGGTCATTCAATATGCATTTACATACACAATGAGGTGGGAAGGGTTGTAATTCAAGAAATATTTGCTCTGCAGCTCACTTCAGGTATAATTCTGCAAAGCAAATCAGAAAGTCGCAGTACAGGATGCTTGAATGACCCCTCGCCAATATGTTATATAACCTGATAGACCCTGTGATAGATCATGTATGTACTTTAGATACATGTACACTGAGTATTAAAATAATACACCATTGTATGCTGGAGAAACAAACTTGCATTGTCTTGTGTTTTATCAACTTTAGTTCAACAGTTATGGTCGACACCATGTAGATTATATCACTTCTTCTGCCATGTTTCTCAAATACACATCTCGGCAGACAAAACTGAAAAATGATTTTTTTTTTAAATTAACGACAGGACAGTACTGCACGGAGAAATTCTGCAGCACTTCTCCCTTTGTGCACAGAACATTGTGATGATTTAGTGGTCCCGTTCATTAATTCCTCCACCATAATTACAGGGGAAGTCCTACAACATCTTTTCAATGAAGGGAATCGAGAGAGACAGATTTTCTTGGCGTAGTTTTTCTGTCTTGAAGACGAGGTTTATTTGTCACAGTTGATCAAGTTTTATCTACTAGCTTAAAGTGCTGATTGGAACAAGCTTCAAATTCAAAGATGTCGGTCAGACAAAACATTATTTTATTATTGTATAATTTATTGCTATAACATACAAACTCAGTTTCTCTATATTATCTGAATGTGATCCTAAATAACGAATATACAATTCTTGGATTTCCAATCAACTGCATGCAAAATGTACAGTATCAGTTCTTTTGAAGCAATAAAATTTGGTGAAAAAGTACGGAGATCACTGAATAAAATTAACATCATGTCTAGGTCTGTTCAACCTTAAGCTTGTTTAGAGATCAGAATATACAGAAACTTGTTCAAGCTGATTGAGAACTGTTTCTTTTTCATTAAAGTATGAAATAATATCCCGGCGATCATGTAACAAACCATTTTTCAACACTAAACACCAACAGTGATTTTACCATGTTAACGGAGATCCGGTACATAATATACAGTTCCAGACTTATATCCACAGTCCAATTATGAACCTGTTTAGCCCTAACTTTGGGATGCTCCTCCACTGGCCAATTTTGACAAATATATCTGTTCAAAATCTTAGTAGTATGTACATGTACATGTACCATGTGTACCGCTTCACACAACAAAAGAATAGAAAGAAACCTTCAATTTCATCACCTGTATGGTATAGTGCATTCAGGGAGAGTCCGACCAACTTTTTGATATTCAGATATTTAGGCCAATTTAATCGGTCAAATATCCATACAATTAAGTAAGCATCTAAATTATGTTTCTGCATGTTGGCTCCCATACATGCACTTTGGAGGTTCTACAACTGTCTGACTGAAATACAAACCCAACAAGCCAACCAACCCTGGATCTGCATTGACCGTTTCATGCTCCAGTGATTACCAAGGTGTCGCTCTGGCAGAAATTATTAGGTACTACATATGCTTTATATCTGTATTAGTATCCTGTTCATCACGTTCAAAGACAAAGGTTAATATGCATACATTATTTTAGGCAAGAACATGTGTTTTCCCAATATTAAAGCATCGGGGAAAGCTACATGAATATACTATCCCAAACTACTCAACTGGGTTAGACGGGTGCTTGGCAATTTTTTAAGCACATGGTCATCGCTAGAACATGAAATATCCAATGTGAGAGTCCCAAATTGTTTGATATGCAGCTACTATTAATAAATATCTCGGGCGAAAAGTTTAAAACCTAGAACTATTGTTCTGATAGTATATGAATTACAATTTTTTTTAGCCCACCATCACCAGATGGTGGGCTGTTCAAATCGCTTTTCGTCCGTGGTCCGTCGTCCGTCCGTCCGTAAACAATTTCTTGTTATCGCGATTTCTCAGGAACTACTTCATGGATCTTTCTCAAATTTGGTACACAGGTTCCCCTTGGGGTCTAGTTATGCAAGATACCTTTTTCGGTCTGATTTGAAAATGCAATATGGCCACAAGGCGGCCATCTTGGATATCCTCATTAAACTTTGTTATCGCGATTTCTCAGGAACTACTGCATGGATCTTTCTCAAATTTGGTACACAGGTTCCCCTTGGGGTCTAGTTGTGCAAGATACCATTTCTGGTCCGATTCGAAAATCCAATATGGCCACCAGGCAGCCATCTTGGATTTCCCCATGAAACCTTGTTATCACGATTTCTCAGGAACTACTGCATGGATCTTTCTTAAATTTGGTACACAGGTTCCCCTTGGGGTCTAGTTGTGCAAGATACCTTTTTTGGTCCGATTCGAAAATCCAATATGGCCACCAGGCAGCCATCTTGGATTTCCCCATGAAACCTTGTTATCGCGGTTGCTCAGGAACTACTGCATGGATCTTTCTCAAATTTGGTACACAGGTTCCCCTTGGGGTTTGGTTGTGCAAAATACCTTTTCTGGTCCGATTCGAAAATCCAATATGGCCACCAGGCAGCCATCTTTGATTTCCCCATGAAACCTTATCGCGATTTCCCAGGAACTACTTTATGGATCTTTCTCAAATTTGGTACACAGGTTCCCCTTGGGGTCTAGTTATGCAAGATACCTTTTTTGGTCCGATTCGAAAATCCAATATGGCCACCAGGCAGCCATCTTGGATTTCCCCATGAAACCTTGTTATCGCGATTTCTCAGGAACTACTACATGCATCTTTCTCAAATTTGGTACACAGGTTCCCCTTGGGGTCTAGTTGTGCAAGATACCTTTTCTGGTCCGATTCGAAAATCCAATATGGCCACCAGGTAGCCATCTTGGATTTCCCCATGAAACCTTGTTATCGCAATTTCTCAGGAACTACTGCATGGATCTTTCTCAAATTTGGTACACAGGTTCCCCTTGGGGTCTAGTTGTGCAAGATATCTTTTTCGGTCCGATTCCCATGAAATCTTGTTATCGCGGTTGCTCAGGAACTACCGTGTAGATCTTTCTCAAATTTGGTACATAGGTTCCCCTTGGGGTCTAGTTGTGCAAGATACCTTTTTTGGTCCGATCCAATATGGCCACCAGGCAGCCATTTTGGATTTCCCCATGAAACCTTGTTATCGCGATTTCTCGGGAACTACTGCATGGATCTTTCTCAAATTTGGTACACAGGTTCCCCTTGGGGTCTAGTTGTGCAAGGTATCTTTTTCGGTCCGATTCAAAAATTCAATATGGCCACCAGGCAGCCATCTTGGATTTCCCCATGAAATCTTATCGCGATTGCTCAGGAACGACTGCGTAGATCTTCTCAAATTTGGTACACAGGTTCCCCTTGGGGTTTGGTTGTGCAAGATACCTTTTCTGGTCCGATTCGAAAATCCAATATGGCCACCAGGCAGCCATCTTGGATTTCCCCATGAAACTTTATCGTCATTTCTCAGGAAGTACTGCGTGGATCTTTATCAAATTTGGTACACAGGTTCCCCTTGGAGTCTAGTTGTGCAAGATACCTTTTCTGGTCCGATTCGAAAATCCAGTATGGCCACCAGGCAGCCATCTTGGATTTCCTCATGCAACTTTGTTATCGTGATTCCTCAGGAAGTACTGCTGGGATCTTTCTCAAATTTGGTACATAGGTTCCCCTTGGGGTCTAGTACAAAATACCTTTTGCGATCCGATTCGAAAATCCAATATGGCCACCAGGCGCCCATCTTGGATTTCCCCATGAAACTTTGTTATCGTGATTTCTCAGAAAGTACTGCATGGATCTTTCTCAAATTTGGTACACAGGTCCCACATGGGGCCTAGTTGTTCAAGATACTTTTTTTGGTCCGATTCGAAAATCCAAGTTACGCTTCAAATTAATATGGTATTTCGAAGTTGTGACGTTGCATCACAAGAGTCGGCGGATGAAACGGTGGGGCATATTCTTTATATTGACAATAGAGAATATCCGTACCTTCACCTTCCATATCAAGGAGTTCAAATAATTTGGAATTAAGAAGTATTTCTTCGAGTTTTCTTTAGTCCATGCAGTTTGCAAGTGAATTGCCCCACCGTTTCGTCTGCCGGGGGTCGGCTACATGAAGGGACGTCACTCTTGTGACACAACATCACAACTTGACAACTGTAGACTACTGCATGTTTCGATCCAAGGTCGATAATCAGGATTCAGACACTTTCGAAGTTTCAAATTTACTGCGCGGACCGGATCCCTTCAGTATTAAGTATTGTACCATTATACTATTTTCGAGCATGGTATCTTGAAAGATATGTCTCAAACTAACCCAGTAAACAGAATAGAATTAGCATTCGTTCCTAATTATAAAATCTTAAGTATGTTTCATAGCTCATGCCAAAGTGTCAGAGATATTTGTCTTCGCTTCCAGTACCCAATGATGACATGTGCAAAAATAAAATAAAAATACTACAAAACGAAAACGAAGGATCCTCTGTACATGTACATTCACTTTCAGACTAACTTGTAGTCTTGTACTATAACAACTGACATAAGTACAGTTTCTAGAAATCTTGAAACTCCTGAAACTTATAAAGATATCTTGGTGTTTTCCAGTGTCCCTTTTTCTTTCTTTTTCGCTCAGATTTGAAATTCTGTAAACAAAATTACAAATCAATCGCTTGTTCCTAGTAACAATGGCCAAAAAGATCCTCTTGTCATTAGCTTACAATTATCGGACAATGGTGGGCGCCAAGATCCTTCAGGATCTCTCGTTTTTCAATACAAGGTTCACAGTTCTGCTAAAACCATTTTGTTAATAGACTGTTGAAGAAAGCCCACGAATGGGTGTGAATCAGTGTCATATTTCAGAGAACTATATCAAACTAGCTATAACACAGATACACATTGAGAAAACCTGGTATATTGGTGAGAATAAATTAACAGTTAATAAAATACACATTCAGCTTCATGAGATTCTTAAAGAGGTAGTAGTGTCATTGGAAAATATTCAGCCAATAACATTGTGGTAAAAGTGATTTGGTGCATGAAGTTGAGATTAAGCTTCTTGTAAATGTTCTTATAAGACTAGGATTTTATTTTATCAAGGGCCACACTGAAATCACATTTGAAAAAAACATGGAAATGCCTGGTTCTAGTGCCTAAGAGGCAAGTCGGGACAAAGTTTGTAAAATTTACACAAAACTTTGGCAAGCCTAAAATGATGTCATAGACACTTGCCTTTTTGAGGTTTCTTCTAATGTGATGTCGTGGATAATCGGGTGCATTATCCGACATCATGGACACCCGGTTGCATTATCCGACATCATGAACACCCGGTTGCATTATCCGACATCATGAACACCCGGTTGCATTACTCGACATCATGGTCACCTGGGTGCATTATCCAACATCATGGACACCCAGGTACATCATCGAACATCATGGACACCCAGGTGCATATCAGAAATGAAGGACACCCAGGTGCATTATCCGATAGCATGGACACGGTCACCTGAGTGCATTATCCAACATCATGGACACCCAGGTACATTATCGAACATCATGGACACCCAGGTGCATATCAGAAATCATGGACACCCGGGTGGATTATCCGATAGCATGGACACCCGAGTGCATTATCTGACATCATGGACACCCAGGTGCATATCAGACATCATGGACACCCAGGTGCATATCAGAAATCATGGACACCCGGGTGCATTATCCGACATCATGAACACCTGCGTGCATTATCTGACATCTTGGACACCCGGGGGCATCATCTGATAGCATGGACATCCGAGTGCATTATACAACATCATGGACACCCAGGGACATTATCGAACATCATGACACCCAGGTGCATATCAGTAATCATGGACGCCTGGGTGCATTATCCGATAGCATGGACACCCGAGTGCATTATCCGACATCATGGACCCCGGGTGCATTATCCGACATCATGGATACCCAGGTGCATTATCCGACATCATGGACACCCAGGTGCATTATCCGACATAATGGATAAGTGGGTGAATTATCCAACATCATGGAAACCCGGGTGCATTATCCGATAGCATGGATGCCTGGGTGAATTATTCAACATCATGGACACTCGAGTGCATTTGCATTATCTGACATCATGGACACCCGGGCGCATTATCCGACATCGACACCCGGGTGGATTATCCGACATCATGGACATCCGCAGGCATTATCCAACATCTTGGACACTCGGGGGCATTATCCAACATCATGGACACCTGGGTGCATTATCTGACATCATGGACACCCGGGTGCATTATCCGACATCCGTGTGCATTATCCAACATCATGGACACCCAGGTGCATTATCCGACATCATGGACACCCGGGTGCATTATCCGACATCATGAACACCCAGGTGCATTATCCGACATCAGGGACACCCAGGTGCATTATCCGTCATCATGGACACACAAGTGCATCATCCAAGAACATCTGGGTGCATTATACGAAATCATGGGACAGCCGGGTGCATTATCCAACATCCTGGACACCTAGGTGCATTATGAGAAATTATGGACACGAAGGTGCATTATCAGATTCTTGGACACCTAGGTGCATTATCCAATATCATGGACACTCAGGTTCATATCAGAAGTCATGGACTCCCACATGCGTTATCTGACATCATGAACACCCAAGCACAATATCCAACATCAAGGACACCAGGGTGCATTATCCGACGACCTGGACAAACAAGGTGCATTATCCGACGACCTGGACAAACAAGGTGCATTATCCGACGACCTGGACAAACAAGGTGCATTATCCGACGACCTGGACAAACAAGGTGCATTATCCGACGACCTGGACAAACAAGGTGCATTATCCGACGTCATGGACACCCAAATGCATTATCTGACATCATGGACACCCAAGTGCATTATCCAACACCAAGGACACTACGGTGCATTATCCGACATCATGGACACACAAGGTGCATTATCTGACATCATGGACACTCAAGTGCATTATCCAACATCAAGGACAACTAGGTGCATTATACAATATCATCGGACAACCAGGTGCATTATCTGACATTATGGATTGTAATCACAGGGCTCTCTATGGGTGCAGGCTGATTTAAATACAATAATGTATAGCTTGGGGTTTAGACAGACATTAATCAGAGCTTTTAAATGATTGAAGACAAAAGCAGGCTGACTGACACATGCCTTGTTCAAACAACTGTTACCCTGTCAAGTGACCATGTGCCAAAACAGGACTAAAGAGCTTCTCTCATGAAAGGTAATGTCCCATGAAGAAAAGGCATTTACAGTATTCCTCATTCCTGACATTATGAACAGGTGAAATGTACACTGTAATGTGTCTATTATGCCTTCACATGATATGTAAATTCATGCATATTATGCTTTCATGATCTTGCAAAGTGCATTATACCATACATGTACTTGATATTGTAGAGTGCACCCAGGGCCTGATCTAGACTTTTAGTTTGGGCACCCTTACCTGGCGCAGAATGTGATAAGTTATAGTGAAATAGGCCGCGATGTGGGACTGTCGAAGCCCATGGAAGCTGTGAGAGTATTGAATGGTCTAAATACAGCCTGATAACTTAATATTTGGCAATAGTAATTGCATTAATATAGGTTTCAGCCTGTTCAGAGGGAATTTGCTAACAAAATTTTTTTTTTTTTTTTTCTCATTTGGGCGCCCAAATTCATGGCGCCCAAACCCGTTATAACGGGTTCAAAAACGGCCTGGATCAGGCCCTGGCACCATCTACTAAATCTTGTATTATGCCATCTGTGTGTGCATTATGCTTTCACATGACTTTGTAATATGCCTTCAGTTTTTTTCATTATCAGCAAATGGAAATTACTAGGGTAGTCCAAAAACTGCTGGTCTATCAGAGCTGGTCTGATATGTCTGTCAGATTAATTATCACAGAGAAATTCCCTTCAATGGCAGTTTTCACAAGTACAACATAATAATGTTTATACATATATTTAACTATATCAACTATTTACACTGATTCTGCTGATATCCTGCTTTACATAACTACCATGACTACAGGTTTCCACCTCTACACACTGCATGCTTCCCCATCACAGAAAACATTCAAATTTATGCAGCCTTATCATTTGTTATCAAAATCTATTTCAAGTTTCAAAGGCAATATACAAGCATGTATATCGACGCAAAAATATTTTCAGTCGGCAAGCTTTTTTCTGTAAACCTATACTGGATTGTACATTAATTTCCTCCATTGGAATGGCATATTTCATGATTACTAGTAAATTCTAATTGACCAACATAGCAGATGTACACCACTGTGTTAAGGATGTCCGCTGATGGTTTTTGCCTTTGGCAGCCATTTTGCCTGTTTTTCTATTGGGTTATCTCCCTTCCCTAGGTTAAGAGATGGGGATTTCCTTTAAAAGCCTTCTAGCCGAGAATTTTGCACACCAACATCCATCCAATTTGCTAAATTTTGATAGACATTGTGATTATCTGCAAACAGTTAGAATATAAGAAAAAGTTAAATACTATTTATATGAATTTTTCATGAATATGCTTCAAAACTAGGGCTATTCCCTATGCTTTCTTGGTTATCAAATTGAGCATGGGTCAGTCCACTTAACGTTGCCTACAGCTCAAAAATGCACAGCAACCTATATTTTTTTCTTTGTTTTTTTCTCATATTACACAATTATGAATGCAATAATACACATTATTCAAAAAGTTAATTACTTTGATTTACCACCAGCGGACGGACATCCTTAAATGTTGCTCTTACATGTACATGTAGCATATCTCCCTACAATTTAATCCCTATTAATAATAAATAGTACAACACAGCTGGAGTAAATATAATACTGTCCAGTCACAGCTGTCACATGCTATATTATCTTTAATACTGGTCAGCAGATTGTATTTCAACATATATGACACTCTAATATCTATATCATGTTTACACATGTGCTACACTACATCCAGAATGCACACTCATTGGCTCCTTAATATAACATTGCGGCCCAGGAAGAGAAAAACATGCATTAACTATCCATAAACATCAATCTGACATGTTTGAGGTGAATCACGAGACATCCGCTTCCTGTTCTATTTGGGAAACTTGTTTAAATGTACTGATAATTCATCACTTCAATAGTCCGGATACTAGTTTTTACAGAATACCGTTTCTTTGCTCATCTCTATGGGAGCCTCTATGCACTTCAAATCTGAAGTCAACAAGAGCAGTTTTGGCATAGAACAGGTTTCCCGAGCAACCTTTCGCATCCTGGCATTATGAGCTGCTTTCTACTGTCTTTGTCTCCAATAAGTGCTGGGTCCAATCTTTCGTGCCTAATCATGCTAATTGAGCCTAGCAATTCAAACCACACACTTATACAAAATTAGAGTTAATACTTTAAAAATAGAGCTGCGCCGATAGCCATGGCAGGAGCATTGAGCCATTGTTCACAGCTGTTCATTCATCAAATCTCTTTCGTATCTCTTTTTTTTAACTATTGATACTATAATGTTATACCATTATGCTCATTTTGATAATTTTGCCAACTTCAGGTTGGAAATACATTTAGTCCAGTTATTAATGATTACAAATATTTCCAAGGTTGAAGAGATAGGTAAGAGAATAAACGAATGAACTGTTGTGAACCACGGCTCAATGCACCTGTCGGTGATATCATCACAGCTCTATTTTTGAAGGATTAACTTGAACAAAGTTAGGCGGATTGAGAAGGGTGTTATCTAATGTCTGCTGTCTAGAGGACATTTGTGGAATTTTGGGTGCCAACTCTTCCAAATAGAACATGAGAGCCGGTCTTCACGTGATCAAAATTTAAAGTACAGGTTTATCGGCGGTAGTATTGATTTGGGAGATACATGGCCATTCTCAACTCTCATACCGATCTGAAATGAGGAAAAAATAGAACAACTTCCTTATTCAGTCATACTTTTCCTTGAATATTTCACTTAATTTCAATATTTCTGAATCTTAAATTTCAACGATCTCCTTTGGACTATATTTAGTTATCATTTGATACTCACGATATCCGACAGTAGTAAAACAATACAGTGGAACTCTTCATATATGAAGTGACAAATAGCTGTCACGAAACCCATGGTAGGGCCAGACTGCTATTTTGAAACTAATAATCTAAATTAAGTTTTATAAATGGAGAGAAAAATTCAAATCCAATATATTTCTGCCGTCCGTATTTGCTCCAAATTAAATCCGACCAGTGGGACCATAATCAAAGACCAGTGTACATGTTAAGACTAAAATACAACATTAATCGGACATGCGAAAGCATTGAGATTCCAGACTGCATATAAACTGGATGCTTGGAATTTGACAACTTTCGGTTACAATATTTGTACAATATTTCTAACAGCAGTCTTATAAATAAGGACTTTTACTATATGTACATGTATGTCATTAGAATTGCTAATACTTCACTGGGTGCTTTTACCCAAGATAACCAGAATAATCTCAGATAGGGCTGGCCATATCCCAGTGATCAGTTAGAAATGAGCAGATCCACTGCTGGCAGTCACTTTGACATGACGAGTCTTGTCCATCCATGAACAGAATACATGGTCAATTGGGTGTACCGGTCTGTGAAGTCTTGATTGGCCTGATGTTCCATCACAAGCCAATGAAAGGTTAGATTGCGAAAATTTGAATCACTGGCTGTGCTGTATTGATTGGCCTGATAGAAATTCTAGATTTGTTTTTGAATGCTCTCTGTGCTGTCTTCATTGGCCTGATGTTCCCCCAGTTTTCATCACAAACCAATGAGAATACCAGGTTTGTTTTTTGAAAATTGAACAGACCAATCGGATGTTTTGAAACCGAAAGATATCTCATAATACACAGTACTTTTCATTCTGATGATTCATTCTGTTGCTCTGCCAAAAGTGTTACAGCAATTCCTCCATGTCTAGTGAACTATTTTTTCTTCAGGCTGTCTGCAGTCAGAGTCAGAAAACAGATGTTCGTATGAGTCCTCTGTAATCTCTATAAATCTCTTTCTCTCGCGGCTGAATAGGTGAACACTACCAGTGTAAATGTCAAACCACATCGCATGGAGTCGCACCTTCTCTGATGCAAGGCGATCTTTCAGGAAAGGATAACTCGCAATGTTTGTCAACTGCTGTAAACAGCTCACCTAAAACATATGGATATCAACAAAAGTTATTAAATTGTAGAAATAAAAGCACATTTTTTTCAGTGATTACTGATATGGTACCATATTCATTTTACACAACACTGGAACATCTACTGGGAAAAATTTTGGACAACCCCGTCTGTCCCTTTTTTTGTGGGGGGGGGGGGAAGGTTCTGCCTTTGTAAACTTCATAGCTCATCACATCACAGCCCCCTTGAGCTTATTTGCATACTCCAGAGTAGAGCATCAAGGGTAAATTTATAATGGCAGCCATGAGTCACTGGAAAGTTTTCACCATTTATCTTCAAAACGTTTGTCTTTTTCTGTGTAAAAGTGCCCAAAAATATCTCACATCAGGTAATTATACAGTGTTTGCAGAGAAATTAGCATGCATAAAATATTTTAGAAAAGAGATACAGCATTATAAGCTTATATTTCTTAGCTTCAAAGTCACTGAAAAATATCCAAGGATACTGCATTCAGACTAGAATTGGTTGGTTGGTTGTTTGAAGTTTAACGTCGCAGACGCACTATAACCTTATTGACTGGAATTGGTGTCCTTACTCTTTGGACAGTGACTTGATAGCTACATAGAGCTGCTGTGACTGAGCTATTTCAATAGCTATGGAATATCTCACTTTCAGGATATTTCAAAGAAATTTAGCAGAATTTCTATTCTTCGAAGCCTTCAGAAGCCCACCATTTTATGCAGATTTCAACCCATCTTCATTAACATGGTTAAAGACAGTCGCATCAAATGAAAATATTCAGCAAATGTAAATATTATTCAGATATTGTGACAAAATTAATTACGTAGTTGGGATTATACACTACGAGTATGGTAAAACTTTTTATAGAGCCTCAGTTTAATAAAGTGTAACTGTAGTACTTTTACAAGTTTACATCATATCCAAGCTTAAGATAATCTTCCAAATTATAGAGTTTATACCCTGTTTCTTGTTTTAAGACTTTAATTTTAACAATTTCAATGTTATTGTAGTGCACAATACCACAACTTGTCATAACTTGTGACATTATTATGGAACAATAAACCACGTCACAATGCAACAGTGTTACAAAACTGTTCCATTCTCTGCATTGCCGCGACGTCCCGCAGACAATGCAGGATGCTTGAAGTATGACGTCGTTAATGTCATCTCTGACGTCAAAAGGGGCATATCAGATTTCTTTTCCACTGTAGAAAGCTGCATTTGAATTCTCCGAGACAGAATACGAGTGAAATGTTGGGGGAATAAACTTTATGCTCTGTTATTCACATCGTTATCTTGAATATGACGAACACTTACACAAGTGTCACTTTTACACTTTAATCATGTTAATGGGGAATAGGAGTACCATGGATGACTAGCCAACTTTTCTCAGCCCGTCAGTCTTTTGTTGATTTCTTCCTAAAGGCTTGCAGTATGGCCAGGAAAATGTACTCACTTGTCAATCTAGTCATGAGGGAGACATTGTAATTTGAAAGAAATATTTTGCATTTATACCCATTTTGTACTTTATATATATTTATTTTAGTCAATTGGATTGCACAGCTGTAATAACACAGTTAAAAATGTCTCATATGAGACATATGAGACATAGGAGACAAATGACTCATATGAGACATATGATTGTGACAAACATATGTCTCATATCACCCCAAACTCTGTGTCTACATGGCCAAATTGATCTACAAGTGGTAAGCGTAATATTGAAAATGTTTCGATAAATATTTTGACTTGCATGTAGCCCACCATACAGAGAAAATACGTAGTATTGTTTTACACTTGTAGATGAAGTTTGACACTACATTTGGGGTATTTATACTTATGATGATCCTTCTAATAATTCAATCACCCTATCTAAATTCAATCACCCCCAATTTTTGAGACAAAATTCAATTGGCTGTTCTAATAAATTTGATCATCTTCTAAAAGCATAGAGATAATGAAGAAATAATGGTTTATATGCCTTGATTTTTAACCATTTTGTCAATTTCCTGTTCTAATAAATTTGATTACCCCTGATTTAACAGACTAGAAAATTTCACTTTCTGTATACTTAACTGGGGAATGACCATAGTCCTTCTTTCAATGTCTTCCTCATATCTAGATTGACCAGTGGGTAAAACCACACTCCAAACATTGGCATGATTGGGAAGAAATCGTCAAAAGACTGACAATGGCTGTGAAGATTCAATGGTCAGTCATAGTATGCCTATTCAAAATTAAAGTTTGAATGTTGTGGACATCAAAATCCCTCAAAAATAACCTCATCAAACGGAAAATTTCCACCACAGTGCTATCAATGCAAAATGACTTTACCACAGCTTTTTTGATGACGCACTCAAGAAATATTTTTTCCTTACAACAGATAAGGGCTGTTCCAAAACATATGTACCCCCCCAGGAAGGCACTTCTGTTAGCACCCACCCACCATCATATTTGATTTTTCAGTTTTTGTAACCACCCACAACAGCAGAAAAAGGATTCATAGACCCACCAATAACCTATAAGTTTTCTCAAAGCTGGAGACCACCCACCCACATTTTTTTTATGAGAAACCCTGAGGCCACCCACCCACATTTTTTTTATGAAAAGTTAAAACCTGAGACAACCCACCCACATTTTTTTAAAATGAAAATCCCCAAGGTACCCACCAATAGAAGCAAGAGCACACCAACAGCTAAATGATGGGATTGCCCTGGCCACTGATAGTAAGTTTAATCATGGTGAAAGCAGATATCATATTATAATTTAACATGAAGACCAGGCATTTTTTTATTTCTGGATTATCGAAGGTACTGCAGAATTTTTCCACTACGGAGGATGGGCCTGGCAAAAATGTTTCCCCTGGGCCAGTTTGCAAGATTAAGGTTGGAGAAAAAAAATTATGCACGTCAAGTTTTCATTCAAAACACACACAAATAAGCATATTTCGAAATTTGCACTACATTGTAGTTCAGACTGGATGAACAGATGCAAACTACATAAAAATATTATTGTTTCCAACTATCAAAGGGATACATCTGTTTCTGTAACAGTTCACAGCCAGTGTTCACCTCAAATTATTTAGGCCTACTAATGATGTTTTATTTTAAATATTTGATTATGATCTGTGTACATGAAATGTACAAAAGTTGTCTATTTTGAATCATTGATTAATAAAAAAACATTGGTTTAACTGGATCTAGTTTAAAAAAAAAGTTGAGAAAACAACCACTCCCCATCAATTAATTTCAATAAAACTGTCCATTAAAAGTATTTATTTTAAGTAAGTCATTCAGTAGTTAAATATTATAACTATCACCAATTATTGGTTTCATAAATTATAGTTTCAGTGAACATTCACCAAACTTTGCGATCATGTTCCTCATCTACACGCTAGTAAATCTAATTGATGACTTGGGGGCCCAACCGTTCGGAAACCGGTCATCGGTACCACAGTAGCTTGCATAAGCAAGCTTCTGAGGGTTACCGACCTTCGGTCGTCGACGAAGGGAGATAACTCGTGATGACAGTGTCGCCACTCTCGTTAGTTTCATTTTTCTCCGGTGAGACGGGGACTTATCGTTACCTGCCTTCAGTGGACAGAGATTGCCGAAAAATCTCCATTCGTAGAGAATTCACTGCCACTTGACAAAGATCTTAGTAACGTGGTATTTCGTTGGATGAAATATCTTTGACATGGACGCCTGTCCAATGAAAAAACACGGTATTCAAATCACCTTTGTGTGGAGTCCCAGTGCGCCAGTTAACAACAACAACGACAACAGACGTTGGTCGCGAACTCGGGACAAGATTCGAGGATTAAAATTAGTTTATCTAGATACATAAATAATGAATACTATATGCCTCAAAAGGATTTGAGGGCCCACACACAGAAGCATTTTACAAGTAATGAATCCAACCACCCAGAGAAGTGGTTTATTTCAAGATACACCCACCTAGACCAGCAACATTTTTACGATGACACCCACCCACATATTTTTTTTTTCTTTGCCGTCCGGGGGGGGGGTACATATGTTTATCTGGAACAGCCCTAACAGAAATATGCCAGCCTTTTATTTCTAAAGTTCTGTCTCGCTTACTTTTCTACATCTAGAATCATCCAGGGACAACATAGATAGTTGACAGCTTCCATTTGTATAGCAGGCAGGCATTTGTAGTCTGGCGGGAGAAATTCACCTGTCATGGGTGGCGAGATAAAAATGCTGAGCTAAAATCTATTTTATTACTTTGCCTCGGCAATTTTTTTGCCGAGGTTAATTCCATATTCGCGAGGGCTGACTTGGCTCAAGTTTATGAGATCGACATTGGATATGATACGTTGCCATGTCAATGCGTGTCTTACAACTTTCATCACTGTGACATCATGAAACCCTGGGCATGTTATTCGAAGTCATCTCATTTTCTGTTTTCATCTTGTTCATTAGACCGAATTGAGAAATCTAACATGTACTGGGCCTGATACAAAACACAAGACTTCCAGACTTGAAAAGCTAGCTGGCAAATGTATATGTAGCATGTGTTGTAGGATATCATAATGACTAATATTCAGTTCACCCCAGAAATCGGCTTTTACCACTTTGATATAGGCTAATTATTGTCCAGTCCTGCTCACCTGTGAGAGCTTATCTGTGATGCTGAATTCCTTATCTGGGTCGATGTAAGCTTTAAATATGTGTTCTTCTGTCTCAGCCTGGAATGTTATGGGACCGATGAAGTCATTCTCGGGAGTGAGCTGTGAGAATTTCTTCAAACTGTCAGCCCCATGTTTTTTCATCCACATCTCCAATGCAGTGCCTTTATCTGTATCATGGCATTGGTCCTTCAAGCTCATCAGCAAATTCATGGCCTGTTTGATGGTAGAATATGAATAAATAAATGAGTATTAGTGAATATGGATGTGCAAGTCTGGATTAAAGATAAATTCTATCTGCAGCAACCCAGTCAAATCAAATCTCAACAGAGATTTGCCTAGGCCTGTTTTCCCCAGTATAGGAGTACAGCTTCCTTTTTCAGAGTTGTTTGCATTTAGAGGTAGATAGCTAATCTGGATGTCGATAGCTGACCAGCCTAAAGTTTCTTGCATACCATTTTAAATTGTCAATATCATAGAGATCTTCTTGCGACATTTCGCTTGGCGAGCTCGTGAGGATTGAAAAGCCAAAATTGGCTTCAATATATGCATGCACAACACATGATCTCCCTCCTAATGTATCCATGTAAACACAAAATTGCCATTTCCTGGTTTAAGGATTAGTGACTTTGACCTTGACCTGAACCTTAATTTTGATACCTAACACACTGCCTCCATCTATTGTATCAAAACAAACTTAACATTTTCAGATTTTTATTGATTTCCTAATTTTGGGTCACAGTAGAGTGACCTTGATGGCCAGTGACCTCAATTTTTCTACATGATACAAATCTACTGAAATGAAACTCCTCAGCTTCCCCCAAACAATTGAGAAATATGCCGAGAATGTGCAATATGGCTATATTTAGGCCTACTAATCATCCAGAACTGTCCTTGTTAGAACATATCAGTAATTCTGCAGATATACATGTAACAAGTAGTACATTCAAACATAAATGTACATCACAAAATCATAGATTATTACACCAAAAAGGGGCATAACTCTGTAAAATAAGGGCAGAGACAAATATTTTTTTGTAAGCTTCTAGAACACAAGATGAATAAGTTTCCAAAATTTGGTAACTGTACCGAACACATTTCCTCGCATACAACTGGTTACATTCATGCATATGCAAGATTATTACACCCGAAAAGGGGCATAACCCCACAAAATAAGGTCCAAGACTGAGTTTTTTGTAAAGTATGCTTCTCGAATACAACTAGGTATATAAGTTTCCAAATTTAGACGCTGTACCGAACACGGATCTGCATAGAACTTGTATATTCAACTATATATCACAAAATCAGAGATTATTACTTCCAACAAGGGACATAACTCCATAAAATATGGGCCGAGACGACTAATTTTTTTGTAGGCATCTACAATACAACTAAATAAAAAAGTCTGGTAGCTGTACCAGACACAGTTAATTAAATATAACTGGTTACATTCATGCATATATCACAAAATCAAACATTATTGTGCCTGAAAAGAGGCATAACTCTGTAAAATAAGGGCTCAGGCGACTAATTTTCTTTGGTTTCTAGAATAAAACTATAAGTTTTCAAAAGTTTCCAAAATGTAGTAGGTGTATCAAACAGTTCTGCAGATATAATTGGTTAAATTCAAGCACATATCACAAAAAAAATTAACATGTCAGTAAAGGGGCATAACTCTGTAACGCATGGGCCGAGTAGAGCCATTTTCAATAGGTGTCTGACTTATAACTAGATGAATAACTTTCCAAAATGTGGTCCCTGTATCTCAAGCGGTTTGGCCTAAAATGCTGGAATGGATTGGACATATATGATTACGACAATACCCTGAGGTCAAATTGGCAGAGGGGTAAAAATGAGATTTTTAATAATTTCCCTATTTTGGTGTCAGATTTCCTGGTTATGACCTTGACCGTTCACCTCAACTTTGCTGCACATCACATTGTCTCCCTCTATGGTATCTACTGCCAATAAATTGCCATTTTTAATGATTTTCTCATCATATTTGGGTCACAGTTCCCTTTGAACTTGAGCTAAATTTTGGTGTGTGACACACAATATTCTCCTAATGAAAATACTTCATTTTAGGCCACAGTAACCTTTGACCTCTGAATTGACCTCCATTTTTGTATGTAACACATCTCCACCATATGCATCCACGGACAAAACTTGCAGATGTAGACAGAAATCTGTCAGATATAAACCGGACAGACAGACAAACAGACGGGTGAATATTACCATCACATAATAAATACATCCACCTTTTGGACAGGCATATAAAGAAGTTAATGGACTGCCTTGGGTAAATGTGAATACGGTAACCCATCTAATAATTCAATCCCCCTATCAAAAATCCATCACCATCAATGGGCTATTCCAATAAATTTGATCACTATAAAATCATTGAAATAATGAAGAAATAATGAATTATCTGCAGGGTTTTGAACAATATTTTATCACCTCCTGAATTTATAGTGCAAAATTTTACTTATTGTGATTGAATTATCAGAGGGATTATCCTAGTTCCTTTTCACCGACAGTACAACTACATCTAACAATCTCGAAGTCAGAGCCATCTGGTCCTGTCCTCCCTACTTGGCTCGGGGATAGAGCTCAGCCGTACGATCGGTCATTGGATAACACACAAAACACTAGAATTCATAACATAAATGAGGGCATCTCTGTGGCCGGAGATCATGCCAATGTCCCGATGTCATGGATGTTACGAGTGTGTCTGAGAGAGGACATACTCTTTTTTGCATTCTTGCGGAACATTTTCTATTCTGACGTCATGACGCTGACCATGAAGAGAACTCATGAATGACGTTTCATAAGAAATTGGATATGTTCCAATGGAAGAGGAGAGGGCATGTGAATGAATTTTTCAATGCATTACGGGACACACTTTAAGTGAGAGTGGTCCCAGGGATTCTTTGGAGTGGCCTTTTTCCACCAAAAGTCACCCCTGCATGGTGTCGCTTTTGGACGGCCTATCACAATCCATTCTGGACCTTGTCAAGCAATCACATTAATAAGCCACATATTGTGAAGTACCTTACAATCCGAGTGTCCACACACAATTACATGTCGTATGTCTCCTCTGACGCAGCCCAGTTCTAGAGCTCCTGGTTCAGCTGTAACGGACTGAAATCCATGATAATGACAGGCATTGGGAATGAGGTTGCCAGCATTACGAACGATGAACATGTCGCCAACATTTGTATTTGTGAATCGGGATGGCATCATACGACTGTCCATACAGCTGAAGAAAAGCGCTGTTGGCTGAAACAAAGAAACAGAATAATTGTAACTTTGTACATATTTTAACAAGATAATCGTAACAATATGAAACTTTTTTAACTTCTGTGCAGAACTGAAGAAATAAATTTTGAACTTCACAAATGCAGCTTTACAGGGGTATCACCTGTAAACGTAACAATTTATTCCATGCAGAATAAATTAGCGATACATAATCATGCTAATACAATTTATTTTTTATGAAAATTAAAAAAATACCTGTGGATTGTCACGGACTTTTTTGAACTGGTGGACCATGGTCTTTCTTTCCGTAGCTCGGAATCTCAAGATTCCTCGAAGAATTTTCTCCATTCCAGGCATTATGGATGAGAATTGTTGATATCCTGGACCAGCCTTTAGTATGACAGAGATATCACTGCAGTGACATTATAGGTAGCAGGACACCAAGACAACCAACCTGAACGGACTATAAAGCACAACAGGTGTTGACAATGAGAAAACATATGTTACCACTTTCTGCAAACAAAATTTGTGTGACAATTACAATATGACAAATTTGAGTATGTACATGTACTTGCATAATTGTTAGTCTAGTTCTTAAACCAGTTTCTGTTTCCCTTGCCATGCTTGCTTTATGATGGTGGGGGTCACTCAGAGATATTGGAAGGGGGACGGGTTACACATTTTCTTCAGGTTCAATATACCTTATTTTGGCTCGGGGCTAACAAGGTTCCAAAAGTGGAATTATTGTCACTTCCTGCATATTACTTGATGTTTGTGGAAATTATGTTGGCAGTGATGATTCCTACTCAAAAATATATTCATCCAGGGATCGCCAAAATCTGATACGCCATAATTATGGTTGGCCATCCCAGGCCAGAAAGCAGTATATAATGTCCCAAAGACATGAAAGATATAGTGTGGTAAGTTTCAGCACTCTAGCCTTCGATTTTGCAAAATATATCGGGGGGCATCTTCCATCCCCAGGCTGTGGTACATCTCAAATCACGCAGGCCAGATAGGGTTAATGTCATGTAGTAGTAGTACATGTCAGAATTTATGTACATGTATCAATAAGAAACAGAGCATTGGTAGTTATTGCATTATTATGTAGAGTAATACAGGGACTTGATGTGTCACTTTCGCAAGTTAAGTGATTGAAGTTCAATGAAGCAGAATATTTCTAAGCGAGTCTGTCACAGTCAGCAAAATCACAGAACCAAGAAATAAAATAAAACTGGCCTAATCATGGTTATGACTGATAAATTCATTCATGTAATAATGGCAAGGTGTGCCAGATGTTATAATATTATTATAGACAATGAGTCCACACAGAATGGGTGTGTCTGTACCTGACATGAATTTCAGTATACATAATTATCAAAACCATACCACACAGAGTACATACATAACATGTACCACTTGTTGAATCCTATCTGGATTTATTATTTGAAATGTTCAATTAAATTATTATGAGTTGTATTGCCAAAATACATGTAGCTAACAAACTTCATCATCTGTATTGACTAAGGACGGAGTGAGCTACCCTGTCTAACTACAGTAGTCTATCTAATAGGCTGAATCAAGCCTCCTATTAAAACTCAATGACCCTCAATTTTGGGAGCAAAATTCAATCGATGTTCTAATAAATTTGATCACTCTCTAAAATCACTGAAATAACCAAGAAATATAATGGATTATATGCATTCCCTTGGACCATTTTGTTAACTTCTTGTTCCAATAAATTTGACCACCCACAGAAATTTCACTTCCTGTGATTGAATTATTAGGGGGATAAACTTAGTCATGAAATACCGAAAATAAAAAAAAATAAACAGCACACAATTCATTAGTCAGGGGGCAAATTTAAAGGAGAAATGTAAAGGTTATTAGATTCTCCTTTTTACATTTCATATAGGTTGAATAATGATAGAAATACCAGTCTATCTACTTCATTTAATTAAATTTGAATTATCTTGTCTGTAAGAATCTTTTCAAAAGTTGGTGTTCCTAGCACAGCTGAATTCAGATTTGCAAAACATCATCGCTTTAATGTTTCCTTGATTGTGACGTCACATCAGATCAGCCGCCCAGAGGCTGAATGTTACAAGTATTGACACTCAGCCAGGTGGTCTGATGTGACGTCACAAAACAGCGTCAAACAAAGGCAGATAAGCTATGCAGATTTCATTGTTAAATTGGCCGGATTTGAGATATCAACTTTGAAGCACTTTTCAAAAGCTATCAAGAGACAAAATACTTCAAATAAAACGAAACAAAATACATACATGTAGGCTGATAAAATATGAAAACCCTTGCATTTCACCTTTAAAGAAGTTATAAAAATTATAACCTAGCCAAGTTATGAACTGCATATAGCAATAACTTGACTTTACATTGACTACAAAATATTTGTGGAACGAAATGTCAAAAGATAGTGCCACGGCACTGTAGCGCTCATCTGGCTATAACTGGAGAAAGTGGCTTCGAGAAATTTTTACTGAAGAACTGCAATAGATGAGTTTCTAACTTGCGTTGTCTCCCCTGAACAAAATGACAACATAGTCGATTTCACAGGAGGTCAAGCTGTAAATTCATGATTGTAATTGGAGGTTATGGAATAAAGGCAATTATACCAAAATATAATGTGTGATTGTCAGTAAGCTGTATAAGCAATAACCAGAACCAATTTTTATTATGTGATTGCAGTCGTTCGTCCGTCTGTCCACTTCGTGTCCGGACAGTACATGGGACAGTTTTAACCTGCGATTCCAATATTTTGTGGGTATATGCACCAGGGGGAGACATGTCGAGTACAAAATATGTGCGACTGGGTTGTTACGATGGCAATGAGATGTAACAGGACATTTTTCCAATGAAAGTAATCTCTGGTGAGGTATGGCCTAACCAAGACATACCCCCATCTGTCTGCGAAGATGTAAAAGATAGTGCCACGGCACTGTAGGTCATCTGTCTGTAACTGGAAAAAGTAGCTGTGAGAAATTTTTACTAAAGAACTGCAATAGATGAGTTTCTAACTTGTGTTGTCCACCCTGAACACTATAAAATGATCCATGCAGTTATTTCCTGAGATTTTATGATAAAGTTTCATGGGAAATTCAAGATGCGGCAATATTGGATTTTCGAAATGAACCAAAAAAAGGTATCTTGCACAACTGGATCACAAGGGGAACCTGTGTATCAACATCCATGCAGTAATATCCTAAGAATTCACGATAACAAAATTTCATGGGGAAATCCAAGATGGCCACCTGGTGGCCATATTGAATTTTTCAATCAGACCATATATGGTATCCTGCACAGCTAGACCCCAAGGGCAACCTCTGTACCAAATTTGAGAAAGATCCATGCAGTAGTTCCTGAGAAATCACGATAACAATGTTTCATCTGGAAATCCAAGATGGCCGCCTGGTGGCCATATTGGATTTTTCAATCAGACTACAAATTGTATCTTGCGCAACTAGACCCCGAGGGGAACCTCTAGATCTGTACCAAATTTGAGAACGATCCATGCAGTAGTTCCTGAGAAATCGCGATAATGTTTCATCTGGAAATCCAAGATGGCCACCTGGTGGTCATATTGGATTTTTCAATCAGACCGCAAATTGTATCTTGCGCAACTAGACCCCAAGGGGAACCTGCGTATCAAATTTGAGAAAGATCCATGCGGCTCTTCCTGATAAATCACGATAACGAAGTTTCATAGGGAAATCCAAGATGGCCGCCTGGTGGCCATATTGGATGTTCGAATCAGAGCAGAAAAGGTATCTTGCACAACTAGACCCCCAAGAGGAACCTGTGTACCAAATTTGAGAAAGATCCATGCAGTAGTTAACGAAAAATAATGATGACAAGACTTCACTGGCAAATTCAAGATGGCCGCCTTGTGGCCATATTGGATTTTTCAATCAGACCACAAATTGTATCTTGCACAACTAGACCCCAAGGGGAACCTCTGTACCAAATTTGAGAAAGACCCATGCAGTACTTCCTGAGAAATCGAGATAACAATGTTTCATCTCGAAATCCAAGATGGCCGCCTGGTGGCCATATTGGATTTCTGAATCAGACCACAAAAGTATCTTGCACAACTAGACACTAAGGGGAACCTGTGTATCAAATTTGAGAAAGATCCATGCAGTACTTCCTCATAAATCACGATAACGAAGTTTCATAGGGAAATCCAAGATGGCTGCCTGGTGGCCATATTGGATGTTCGAATCAGAGCAGAAAAGGTATCTTGCACAACTAGACCCCAAGGGGAACCTGTGTACCAAATTTGAGGAAGATCCACAAAGTAGTTCCTGAGAAATTGCAATAACAATGTTTCATGGGGAAATCCAAGATGGCCGCCTGGTGGCCATATTGGATTTGTGAATCAGACCACAACAGGTATCTTGCACAACTAGACCAAAAGGGGAACCTGTGTACTAAATTTGAGAAAGATCTATGCAGTAGTTCCTGAGAAATCGCGATAACAATGTTTCAATGGCAAATTCAAGATGGCCGCCATGGCGGCCATATTTAAAATCGTATCGACACGGCATGAACAAATTCTGGTGTACTCATTGGGGGGAACATGCATGCCAAGTTTCAGCTTAATCGGCCAAGCGGTTTCAGAGAAGAAGATGTTTACGGACGACGCACGACGCACGACGGACGACGGACGACGGACAGTCAGGCCATGACATAAGCCCATCGGGCCTTCGGCCCAGATGAGCTAAAAAGTACTGTACTGTACTGTACTGTACTGTGCTGTGCTGTGCTGTACTGTACTGTACTGTACTGTACTGTACTGTACTGTACTGTACTGTACTGTCGATGAACCGTAACTATCACACTAACTATATTCAGACAATCAGTCTTTCGTTTTTGAAGAGTCCGATCACAATCCCATTCCCACAACATTTACACGAGTCTGTCCTTAAATACAGCACTCTGGCCCCAAATGAAATTCTCTCCATGCTATATTATAATCAGTTTTATAATTTTATGATTTTAATTTACAGCACTCCCTGCTATTTTTACAGTTGAAAGACTGTACAGTCCCATAGAGCAATGATGCCTTTGAGTTGGACCACAGTGAGAACAATGGGAGCTTGAAATAAAAGAATTACGGGGTATGGGTATTATAATGTATTATAATACCCATACCTCATTAATTCTTTTATTTCAAGCTCCCATGGTCAGAACCACCTGGCTCACAAGGCTGTTGTTGTTGTTATTGTGAATGTGACCTTTATTCACTAAGCAGCTAAGACCTCAAGCCATGAAGGTAGGTCCAATTTTCAACACTTGTCTGCAATGTTCTGCAACGAAAAGAAAGTCAGTTCTATCTAGACCACAGAACCAAGAATTTACCTTTATGTATCTTCTGGTTCTAAGCCAAGGCTCTAATTTATGCACTCACTCTCCTTGGACTTCTGTCTCGTGAGGCAGAATCGAGAATTTAAAAAGAAATAATTTGGAAATCAGCTCATGCCAACATTGAAAGGCGACATTCACAACCGGATCTCGTGTGAACTGTATGAAGTCAACAGGGTTCAGTTCAACAACCCACCAGACAAATAAATCTTAAATACACGGAGCAATTGCATCATTGCGAAATTCGATCTGACCACAGCTGAGACCACATCATTCTGATTTCATTCACATCATTTGACCTCTACTGCATGGCAAGCTGCAGTCAAAGTGATGTGAGAGTTATCTCCCCACTATCAACGGCCGGGAATTTCAATCATTTGGCCCATTTGCGTACACTTCGCCATCCATCCGTGAGTCTCCATTATTGCGGAGCGATATCCGGTATATTACGGGATTCTGTTCGGCCTTCATCCGGCAGAGAACAGACTCGAGAAATCTGATAAATTACAGGTTTTCAAACCACTTGGGAAACAGATATAGGCTAGGCTTACAAAATATATAGGTATAAATAACTTCCGTATCACCCAAGAGGTGTGGTAGATCTGTAATTTTAAACAAGTAGGGCATCACATGATTCGAAAATGGCGAGTTGCGTTTAGACTCGTACCCAGCTCCAATTCGCTATCGCTCTATGCACGGTGGGTATCCAAACAGATCTCTACCAGTGCAAACGATCTCTACCATCTGCACAACGATCTCCACCAGCTAATATTACGGGTTTACGAATAGTGGTATGTACCAATTTCAGCTTATTTTGCCAGGAAGACCTGAGTAATACTCGGAATGATATAGCGCAGCGTACGCCTAAATGTACGGGGAAATATATTTCGCTCTTGTTTCAAACGTGCGTCCTCTGATTATTTCATAATCAGGGACACCGATCGCCCCATCGACGATTCAATATTGAGAATGTGATGAAAGTTTCCGGTCTTTAATGTCTTGAATTGAAATCCTGATAGAAAGGGGCTACTCTATAACGAAATATTGTCAAATTCCAGTCAAATTTCACATATACGGGTAAAAATAAGCAAGTTTATGTGAAAATATGTGTGCTCAATGTACTTTTTGGAAATTAGAATTACAAAGATCTCTACCAATTCCTGACAACTATCTCTACAGGTTCGGTGCATGGAAAGTGTTGGACAAAAATCTACAAATCAAGTCGTATGAACAGGCCTAGTAGAACCAGAGGTGTATTGTGCGGATTTGTCTGATGCCAAGTTGCACACGCACGCACGAAAGATGATCGAGTCAGTTCGGTCTTGTCATTGGGAGCTCGGTAAATTACGTACCGATACACAATGTGACCTTCGTCCGAAGGTTCGAAGTGAGAACGAAGAAATTGGCTTGATTTAATGAAGATGATCTCAACACTCTTAACATGAAAGCGTTTTATTTAACATTCCGAGGAGTTACACCATCATATAAGCTGTTATATTTGTAACACTCTCAGAAAGTGTTGAAAAAATATCTAACATTATACTACACTTTACTAGGCTGAATTTAACACTTGTATAGTGTTGTATTGCTCATCATACTGCAATATAATGCCGGATATAAAACTTTTTTTTTCAACGCTTTTTGTCAATTCTCGGACATTTATAGTGTTAAATACAACAATTTCAATTTAACACTTTCTGAGAATGGAAACGTTGTTCAGTGACCAACCCTAGATTTTGTGGTGTGAGTAGCGGAGGTGTTGATCAGTAGAACAACTTAAATAAATGAAATGGTCTTAGATCTAGATTTTTCTGTATATACCCGCGAATATCATCACGTCACACGTGTTTTTGCCAAAATCATGGAAAATACATTTTCTGCGCAGCAAGGCAAGGAATTCGAGGCATAGGCCTACAGATATATCCGCGTGCATTGTTTTTATTGGATCATAAACACAACGGAAAGTCGATAATAAATGAATAAATTTGATCTGAATTTACATTTAATCCAAATGTATGGTGTTGAAAATTGCATTTTAAGACTACGAAACAATCTCCAAACCCAGAAACTGTCATGTGAGCTATGCTGATATTTTTAACACTGTTTCCCGGCATACGATCTTTTTATCGTCGAATAATTGTGTGGGTCGTCGATCCAATTTTTTATGTAAAAAGCTTCAAGGGTTCCTATCTCCATAGTTTTCGCGAGGTCATTAACTCCCCTGATAACATCTCTCATCGGAAAGATGAAATGTGTGTTACGGCAATAGAAAATATATGTACACAATTTGTGAAAGTTCTACATCGATCGCTTTATGATTACGTATAGTTATGACATGAAATTGGAATTCGTAGCATGTACTATTTCCTGAAAAAAATGACCTAAATGGAGTCAGTTTATTTTTTCTATTTCAACCGCACCACGTATAGGCCTTGTCGTACCATCTCTTTTTTTCAATTTCAAATCGCCTTTATTTGTGTACCGGTAAATGTATCTTTTTGTCGAAAGCATCAGCGTGTTGATAGCACGTTGTTCTTTTTCCCCAACGTAATCATGTTAGGGAGACCCTTATCAATAAATATATACGAAAATCAATAAAGACAAAAAGTACCATGTTTGAGCGATCTCGCTCTATAAAATGGAGGAAAAAAGGGTCGATACTCAATAACTTTGATTCCTTCGTCATCAATGCTCCAAAACTTCAGGCGCATTAATCTATCTATTGTTCCTTGTCCTTTAATTAATTTGCCATTTTAAGAACCAGTCAATGTTGTTTCAGTAGCGTGACAGATATTTGGCCTATTAAATTAGATAAATAACAAGTTACTTTTTAGCAAACGACCTCTTTTACCTCCATTTTAGCGGGATCGCCCTAACATGGTAATATGATTTTGTCCCGAGCGTGATTTCCGTTGTAGACTCATTGGTTTCAGCGTATAAATCCCTCAGAGTAAGCCTATCCCAACACTGTAAGCGCTGATAGAGATCGTTGTCAACTTCAGCACAGAAAAACATGCATATCACAAACTCATGGTAGAGATCGTTGTAAAATGAATAGTGGTTTTGATTGAAATTCTTCTCCCAATCAAACAGGACGACTTTGAGGCTTAATTATTTTAGTTACTTGAACAATAAGCCATAATTAAAGGGACAAACACAGCTGGTGTACAGTCAGATATGCCCTAAAATAGACCATTCTTTGATGATGGAGTCGATTCTCCTAATCGACATGGCAATCCTGTGTCCCAAATTAAAAAATAACGAAAATACATCAGGCTTTAGCTTGCACGTGCTATAAATCTAGATACTCATATGGGTACGCTGTGCTATGTGGTTTACAGACCTTTTCGGTGCTTGGCTGATTATTTTGCCTTGACCGGGCATGCTCCTCTCCAAAATCTAACAATTTCTCGCTTCAAGCACCGGTAGAGATAATTTCCTTACGGGTAGAGATCGTTTGCACTGGTAGAGATCTGTTTGGATACCTACCGTGCTATGGAGACTAGTTATCGGCAGGCATTTTAAATCAGCACTGCACAGTGATTGGCCCATGGTATTCTCCACCCACAATGCCCCTCCATGCTTGTTTGGACGTCGGCAAAATGGTACATCTTCAGAAAATTTATGACCTAGGCCTATCCAAAGTTCACAGCTCTTCACAAGATCATTATTGTTTAGCATCATCAGATAAACAAGACTAGTACCATCAGACAACATGAAGGCGAAAATACTGTATAATTGACGTAATTCGTTGTTTTCCACGTTTCAGTGGTTGATCTTCAATGCAGAATCTAGGTCAACTAAATTTATAATGTCAGCTGCTTCAAACGAGTAGGCCTACAAGTACGTTCAGTTTTATTTTTTTAACAACAAAACTTGCATAATGTTAGCAACAAAAGTACATATAGGGCGTATGAACAGTACTATGTATTGAATGAAGAACAGAAATGCTGCTAATCCCCTGACCTGATCATGAACATGTCACGCTAAGAACCTTGGAATAGGTCATAAATTTTCCGAAGATGTACCGTCTTGCTGGACGTCGTGGTAGTCGTAGAAGCGAGGGCTTTATTTAGGAAACCTACCATAATCGCTCATCGCTCATCAAATCTTACAAAGAATCTATATAATACTTGGTGGGTTGGTGGCCGTAGCGCTCAAGGCCCTTTATCGCACCATAGACGAGTACTGGTCACAAGATACACACGAACAACAACAACAACCCATATTGACATTGGTCTATTTACCGGTCTAGATTTAGACCGGTAATTCAGCCAATCAGAGAATACAAAATGCCTGCCGCTAACTAGACCCCAACGGTGCGTGTGAGTTGAGGGCTAGGTACGAGTCTAAGTTGCGTTGGGGTTACGTCGGTAGACATTAGCTGATTGGCTGACGAAGTCACGTGGTATTGATTTCTGGAAATTCCCTCTCGCACTTGCCGAAAGTAGGCTGTAAATGGATACACACGATCCCAGGGGCAGTCTTACCGCGTATAGATGACCGAAATGGTTACAGGTTGTCATTTGGCCATGGGTCCCTACCGGGGATGATGGGCCGCTGACTAACCGAGCTATCATTTGGGATAAAGTAAACTGAAGTGATAGTTGGTATTGCACTGTAATATATTTGATAGCAGTCTTTGACAAATTGAGATTGATATCTCACAAATGAATTGCGTCAGGGATCTGAAACTCCATGTTCTGGGAATAGCTGCGATTCATACTCAGTATGAATCGCAGCTAAACTGCAGGGCTATGACATTTAAGTACCGGTTTTAGCAATTTTATTAATTTTTGGTTCACCAGATATCAATTTCGAGAACTGAAATCTTCAAACAGATCTTCCAATAACATATATAGATCAGTTATATTTCAAAATTTCAGTTTCCCGCAAAAACTATTAGGGCACATCTACATAATAAATGCAAACTAAACTTCCAATCTAAAAAAAAATCTTTCCTTGAAATGGATATTTTAAATATCCCGTAACTCCAAACTGGGTCCATAGATCTATTTGAAGATATGATATCAATTTTCAAAACTTAGACTTGATGCACCACAATTTGACAAAAGTGGGGAAAAAATTATTTTTGATATAAATATTGTACACTTTCGGTAATATATACAGTCGGTAGTAGAGTAGTAGTTTCAGATCTTCATTGAAAGTCAGTTGTGAGATATTGCGTTCTCAAGACTGCTATCAAATCTAACGACATTCTCACTCGTGTAGGGTTTTTTCCCTTCTTTTCTATATTCCATATGGATACCGGAACTGTCACAAAGTCTACCAGTGGATAGCCCTACCCTTGCTGATAATGGGCGAATTAGATCTAACCTTCATCTGAAATATTCTTAGTTTCCAATCACTGAAAGCCATCGGAGACAAACACCGCCTCTTCTTTCTGGGAGAAAGAAGAGAAATGCTGTCAAGTAAAATTGGACGATTAGAGATTTAAGAAGGTGTCACTATACCAACCATTCTCGAACCACCTCACATCATGTCAATAATACCCCAGGCACCAGTCAGATTTTCCGACAGGACTCCAGACAACCTCGCTGGGGGTCTAATAGTACCCCAGCCACCAGTCAGATTTCATTTGCGTACACTTCGCCATCCATAAGATGGCTTACAAATCGTGTGTCTCCATTATCGCGGAGAGTAGTATACAAAGGGCAAATAGAGGTCTATTGACCTCAGAAATTTGCATATGACCTCTGTGACGTCACGCGACAGCCAATCAGAAGCGAGTATTGTGTCACATGGGGTCATGTGTGGTGGTGGGTGGTGGGTTTAAGATGGCGGCTTGTGGTGGTGGGTGGTGGGTTTAAGATGGCGGCTTGTGGTGGTGGGTGGTGGGTTTAAGATGGCGGCTTGTGGTGGTGGGTGGTGGGTTTAAGATGGCGGCTTGTGGTGGTGGGTGGTGGGTTTAAGATGGCGGCTTGTGGTGGTGGGTGGTGGGTTTAAGATGGCGGCTTGTGGTGGTGGGTGGTGGGTTTAAGATGGCGGCTTGTGGTGGTGGGTGGTGGGTTTAAGATGGCGGCTTGTGGTGGTGGGTGGTGGGTTTAAGATGGCGGCTTGTGGTGGTGGGTGGTGGGTTTAAGATGGCGGCTTGTGGTGGTGGGTGGTGGGTTTAAGATGGCGGCTTGTGGTGGTGGGTGGTGGGTTTAAGATGGCGGCTTGTGGTGGTGGGTGGTGGGTTTAAGATGGCGGCTTGTGGTGGTGGGTGGTGGGTTTAAGATGGCTGGCTTGTGGTGGTGGGTGGTGGGTTTAAGATGGCGGATTGTAGAAAAACGTATAAAAGGAGGCGATTTTTAGGGGTGTATTCATTGCACTACCTACCTGACTCACGTGACCAGCCTGCTTGCCTGCCTGCCTGCCTGCTTGCCTATCCGCTTGTATGAGACGAAAGCATGAGACGTGGAGAAGATTTTCCCTGGGACCCAGCAGCACCTCCGGTTGAAGTCTTGCCTGAAGACGAGCGTGTCAGGGACATTTATCGACGTCACTGGGCTACCATACGCCAGTGTTTTCACCGTGACCGTCGTCTATTGGACTTGTATAACTATCGACTGCAGGACCTCACGTATTTGTCTACCTATGCCGAGAACATTTTCACAGATCAGGTGACAGCGTTCAAGTTGAATATGACATTCGGGTACATTTTACGGCACAAGGAGACGGACCAGGTGCGGTATTATTATCCCAGCAATAATACCTATGTGTTTGATCAGCCGTTCACGGTGACGGATGCGATTTCTCTGGAGCCACTCATCGACCAACTGACTACGTTGGATCCATTGGAATGGGCCCGGTTGCAACGCCCCAATACCCAATGGCTTGTGGAAATGGTGACCAACGTCACATTTTTCGTCACGAAAATGAGAGATCATCCTATCGGTGCTCCTGTACTACTACCCCCGTGGTTGCTTCGTCGAAAAGGCCTGTATGCATTAACAGGAGGGCAACATGGGCCCTACAAAGACCGGAAATGTCTGTTTCCGTGTTTGGCCGTGCATGTGGACGAGTGTAACCCCAAGCGTTGTGACAGAGTGGTCAATGACTATTGGGAACAGTATTTACAGCAGCAACACTTGGATAAGCGGCACTTCCGTGGAGTTCCGTTCAAGAATTTGGATGACGTGGAAACACTGTTCAACATCAATATCTTTGTATACCGATTACGATGCGAGGAGGAGGATACATTTGTGGCTGAATTGGTTGGTCGTTCAACAGAACGGTATGCTGCTACAATGAAAGTCAATGTGTTCGACGACAATGGCGTGAGTCATTTTTCGCTGATCAACAATATGAGCCAGTACGCTCAGTCTTTCAGTTGTGCCCAATGCCATCGGGTGTTTCACCGTTCCTTCCACTTACATCGCCACGAGAAAATCTGTGACAACTGTGTCAAGCGAGTATATCCGGGTGGTGTTTTTCATAATACGCCTACTATTTTCCAGGAACTGGCCGATGAGGGTGTGATCATACCGGAGGTGGATCGTTATTTTCCCTACCGGGCGTGTTACGATTTTGAGGCCCTGTTGGAGCCCATGGACATGTTTTCAGCGAAAACGCAGTGGACGCAGCGCCATATTCCTCTGAGTGTGAGTATTTCCAGCAACGTACCTGGCTATGACGCTGCACCGGTATGTTTCGTGTCCACGGGGGATTCCCATGAGTTGATCGCCCGCATGATGGAGTATTTACAGGAAGTCAGTGCGGCTAGTACAGAACTATTGGTGTGCAAGTTCCAGCACGTACTGGACCAGCTGGACGATCGGATTCCTATACCGGGTGTAGCGTTTAGTGACGATGAAGAGTCCGAGTCGGAGTCGGAGCCCGAGTCGCAGCCCCTGCAGTCGCAGGATGTGCCTTTAATTTACCGAAACCGTATGCGGAGAAATTGAAAGTGCGCTTCCTACAATATCTAGGTCAGTTACCGGTGCTAGGTTTCAATTCGGGACGCTATGATTTGAACATGGTGAAGGAATTTCTTTACCCCTACTTGGCCCAGTCCAATACCCTCAAGTCCGTCATCAAGAAGATCAATAATCATATGGCCCTCACTACCACATCACTGCATTTCCTGGATGTACGGAACTACTTAGCTCCTAATTGTAGCTATGATCAGTGGGTCAAGGCGTATAACTGTGCACAAACCAAAGGGAGGTTCCCTTACACGTATATATCAACGCTCGACCGTTTGCAGGAAACACAGTTGCTACCCCGGGATGCCTTCTTTGATGATTTGAAGCAAGTGGAATGTCCGGAAGACACGTACCGGGAACTACAGCAGGTATGGAACGATCAACATATGCACACCTTGCGAGATTTCCTGATATGGTATAATAACCTAGATGTGGTTCCTTTCCTGGAAGCGGCGGAGAAAATGGTTCAACTCTTTTGTCGCCAAATGCACGTCGACATCTTCAAGGAGTGCTTGAGTTTACCGGGTCTGGCGCTTCGCCATCTTTTTCAAGAGTGTGCTACGTACTTCTCGCTGATACAGCAAAAAGATGCAGACATGCATGATTGTCGAAAGCAGAACATTGTCGGTGGACCGAGTCTTACTTTTCACCGTTATCACGAGAAGCACGTCACTACTCTCCCCAGTGGAAAACCCTGTGCTAAGATCATCGGTTTCGATGCGAATGCCTTGTACCTGTGGTCGCTGGCCCAACCTATGCCCAGTGGCCATTATACGCGTTGGTTGGCGGAAGGTGGACATTTTACACCGCAACGTACACCCTACAAGCATCTGGCTGATCAGTGGTTGGATTGGGAAGCCTATCGACGGGCAATTTATATACGACACCAGACCAACGCCACAGAGAAGCGGATAGGAGATCGTCGACTCCCCGTCGATGGGTTTGCCCTGGTGGGTAGGACACCGACCGTATTTCAATTTTACGGTTGCTATTGGCACGGCCACGAATGCCATTTCAGCGCTGGACGCTTCAACGAACGACGTGGAAAAACACCGGAAGAATTACGGAAAGAAGTGGTGGAGAACGGTGATTATGTGAAAGAGAGAGGATACCATCTCATTGAAATGTGGGAGTGTGAATTTCACACGATGTGCCAGGCCCTGCCCCATTTACGACGTTTCCTAAAAGAGCGCGAGTACCCCTTGAGTCGTCGGCGACTCCTGAGTCTGCCACAGATGTTCGACGCCATTCGTTCGGGGGACCTCTACGGCTTTGTCGAATGTGATTTGCATGTTCCCGACACTCTCAAGCCTCTCTTCGCCCAGTGCCCTCCCATCTTTAAGAACACGCTGGTGGGTCGGGCTGATATTGGGGACACCATGAGGGCCTATGCGGAGCAACACGAGTGTTTGCCTCAACCTCGACGGATGTTGATTGGTAGTATGTGGGCCGAGAAAATCTTGCTGGGCACTCCCTTACTGCAGTGGTACATGAACCACGGTTTGGAAATTACCCAAATATACCAAGTGATACAGTACGTACCCGACGCTTGTTTTGCGGAGAATGCCGACATTGTGACGTCGGCCCGTCGTCAAGGTGATGAATACCCGAGTGAGGCCATCATCGGTGAATGTTGGAAGTTGACTGGCAATGGTTATTATGGAAAAACGGTGACGAACCAGGATAAGCACGTCAACGTGAACATTTGTACTACTGTCCAAGCCCGCAAAAAAGTCAATTCTCCTCTGTTTCGGTCCGTGGAGGTCATCGATGACGACACCTATCAAGTCACTTCAGCCAAGAAGACTATCCGTTACAACCTACCCCTGCAGATTGGATGTATGGTATATCAGGTGGCCAAGCTGAGGATGCTGCAGTTTCTCTATGATTTCATGGGTGTGTATTTTAATCCATCAGACTGGCAACTCATGGAGATGGATACCGACTCGGCCTACATGGCCGTCTGTAATGCGGATTGGGAGTCCCTGGTGAAACCGGAGTTACGTACCCAGTATGAAGCGGAACGCGACCAGTGGCTACCTCGACGTGACCATTACCAGTACGATAAACGTACGCCGGGCCTGTTCAAGCTGGAGTGGAGTGGGGATGCTATGATTGGTCTCTCCTCCAAGACGTATTACTGTTACGGAGGAGACGAAAATAAGTTTAGCTGCAAAGGGGTGAGCGGGCGCGATCCCAACATCGACAAAGCCTTGTACTTGAACGTGCAGCAAAGCCAGGCCAGTGCCAGTGGCACTAACCGAGGATTTCGGGTGGTGGACCACCAGATGCGGACGTACATTCAGCAACGAGACGCCTTTACTTTCTTTTACCCGAAACGGAAAGTGTTGGCCGATGGTGTGAGCACCACTTACTTGGACTTGTGAACAATGTCGAACTATAACTGTTGATACACAAATGTAAAAGTCAGGATGGCCGAGTGGTCTAAGGCGCCGGTATTAAGTGCTGGTCGGCATTGCCGTACGTAGGTTCGAATCCTACTCCTGACAGAACTTTTTTTGTACCTTAAACCTACCACTACTACTATTCTATTTGTACCTATTCTATACCTTCTTGTGGACTTAAATAAAAAAAAAAGTCAAACCCCCATCATTTTTTGTGTTTTTTCATCAATTTTTATTCAACATCAATGAACGTCAGAACAACAACGTCATAACAATAACGTGATAATAAAAAAAAAACAAGTGGCCTGCGCGCAGTGCATTTTAAGTTAACCAGAGAAATGGAGCATGCACATTAAAACGAGAGGCCGTCCAGTCATAGACCAGGACATCACGGTCTTCGGCTTGACAATAATCATCAAACATGTGTACGATGGTTGGCATAGAATGTCCTCTACTCCGGTGAGTGAGATAAAACACACAGTACTGGCCGCACACACTACTCAAGGGTCCTTGTAATCTTTGAGTATTCCAACGCCACATTGTAGTAGAGACGTACATGAATTTCACCAAATCGGCATGTAGGGGTGCAAGTCCGTAGGAATCAAAGTAGTCGCCTTGGCCTAGGGTGTCCACGTACACAGCTACCCAATGTTCACCGGGTTGACACCCCGGGTCTGTATTCAGGATGTAGGCTGCTGGGGTGGTGGAGTGGGTGGGAAACACATTGCGTGGAAACACACCTCGAAAGGGAATCTTCGGATCTCGCTGGAGTATGCCCATCAGCTGTTCTGTATTCATGACTCTAGTTGGCGTAGTCACACAGCACGTTTCTTTGCTGATCCACGCTGATGACGTTATCAAACTCGGCGTAGCAAATCACGTTAATGGTCTGGGCTAGAGCGGTGGCGAAACGCAGTTCCAACCGTAGGTTTCCTTTCTTCAGCAAGGCCAGTTGATGATCGTGTTCCAAGGTGGGGGTGAGGTCGAAGGCGAACAACGTGTACCCACGGTAAAAGTCTCGTCGAGTGATGGTATTTCCTTCGTCCTGGTTGTTTTGTCCTGTGGCTGTAAACAGGTTCAGGTAGCTCCGCACATAGTTTTGGTTACCAAAATCCGGTTGTAAGGGTCGGGCTGGAATTTGATGGCCAGCCACGTGCAGTGCCAAAAAGTTCAGGTTGAAATGTTGAAAGGCGAACGGATTCTCATCCCACGCTCCATTGAAAGCGGTGTTGGTCACACACGCTATGGTAATACGTTTAGGGAGATCCCCTAGAAATAAATTTTCACGATTGGCTATCATCGTACCGGCTGGCACAGAGAACACCTTGGTCTGTACGCGTCGGATGGGGTACAGGGCTGGTTTTTTCGATAAGGCTTCCATGTGACTCACCAACACGCCCTGTTGCAAATCCACCGTACGCACAAACAGTGCTGCATCTTTTAGGATGATCTTGTAATTGGGGGCCGCTCCACCGGCCATCAAGGCGAACGCAGGTGTGGAACGGATCAACTTGATCTTAATGGATACACCGTTCATCATGTAGCGGTCTTGCAGGAACAGATCGGCGTGCAGTCGTCCCATCATATCGACGGACTTGCTATCGGCTGTCAAGTTTTTGCGGTTGGTCAACCCATTATTGGCAGCCAGCACGCTATTCATGGAGCCGGGTGTATCCTTGTAGTACAGCGCGGCTTGCAAGTGGGATTTTTTGGCATCTGAACCGTACGACAACAGCGTCTCCATGTAGGCTCGGTACGGGTACGTATTGGTCGACGTACTGATGAGTCTATCGCTCAGACTCATATCCACCTGTTGGAACAAGGAGTGCAGCCAAAGATTCACTGGGCCTACTACTGCATCGTCCGCTACGTTGACCCCGGCTGCGTCCACTATTTTGGCTTTCACGTACAAGTAGGTGTGGGCTAATCCAGGTAGGCTGTATCTTTGCTTTCAATGGTAAATTCCACAGGGCCCGTCCCCGTCAGGCTAGCCAGGGGTCGATGTTCTACCCAACGTCCTTCGGCTACACTGGTTTGGGTGGGTGGAATAGTCCACAAATCCAATTCACTGTTGGTAGACGGACACGACTCGGAGTGAATGAATGCCATTATGCGAAGATGTCTCTCCTACTACTCTTCTTCTTCTTCTTCTGGGTGTGAGTCCTCCGGGGTGTGCGTCGTCGGTGTGTTGGACGTCGAATGACTCTTCGCTGTGTCCGGGGTTGTCTTTTAAGGGCTTTGGCGATCAAGACGCTGCCGGCTTCTTTAGCCCGTCGTTTCAAGGCTTGTCGGGGTGCTGTGCCTCCCATCACATCACCGGCCACGCGCAATCCACTGCGTACCGCTTGTTTCCCCACCGCTTTAACACCCCGTGTCACCAAGGGTAAGAACGTTTTCACAATGCTGCCCAGTATGTTTCCCAATCCGTGACCTCGTTGCATGCGTGCACCGCTAAAGATGGGCAAGCCTCCTCCCGTTTGTTTCTTGTAGTAGTCGGCATAGCTGGGCGTATGGCACTGGTAAGGCACGTACATTATACGAAGTGAGGAGAACGGGCTTGTCGGAAATGAAGTGTCAGCACCACTTTCCCTCGTTCGAATGCGACCGGACGTCCCGTGTCATCTCTTATATCCACTGTGATCGTGTTGATATCGGTATGTCGTACGGGTAGGTAGAGTATATGGTTGAAACTCTGGTTGACTTGATTGCCATACGACTTGCTAATGGGCACCACCCGTAACAGAGGTGTGTTCACATCGCCCACAATATGACTGTCCACTGCGTCCGAGTACACGTAGAGTCCGTACATGCCTACTTTCATATCCATCACATCGTCACCGTTGTCGGTGGTGGGCCCCGGGTACACCCTGTAAGGCAGACCTAACATTTGCTGTAGTGTAGGACTGAGTTTCACAGCCACGTTATGGCTCAGCAGGATACAGGCCTTGTCGTTGTGTGGGTTGACAGTCAAGCGCACGTGATTCTTGAAGGGATAGACTTGCAGGGGTCTTGAAGTATTCGTGGCCTCCCGTAGAGACTTGTACTCCAACAAGGACAGCAGACCCTCTATGAACTTCTGGGGCGTATCGTATTGGCCTTCGGGGAGAATGAGTTTGGTCACTTTGCCTTCGTACGTCACTTCGTACCATACTTCTTGGTCTCGTACGTTGTACCACGAGTAAGGGTACTGAATATCT
>JAVTVY010011437.1:0-50631 GCA_036873755.1 Hanleya hanleyi
AGAGCAACCTTAAAGGGCAGGATGTTTATCTCGAAATTGATTATTCGCATTTATCATAATCTGGGAGTGTTTATGAGTATGGCGGTATACAACACTTGCAAGTTATGCATATTATTATGAGATATCCGACCGATAACTTTTCCACTGCCCCATCTTCGTTTTGATAACTTTTGCCAACTGTAGAAGGGTTTTCGAGGACAAAACTCAAAATTAAGCCATTTGCTCTTAATAATGGACATTCACTCGGCAATATGGAGGCCGTGGTTGCTTTCCCGCTTTCCAATGATACCAGAAAATCTTGATCATGCAAATAAGAGATGTAATCAAGTCAAATTATTGATAATTTTAGCTAATTTTTTTCCTCGAAACATGAGAAATGCTTCAGAAACTTGAGAAATAATTCATAAAACCTGAATAATATACATCGCTTCCATCCATTTTGGACTGTTAATGTGTTCCGTTGTAAAGAAAATAATTCTGTCAAATTTGTATCATTATGATAGGACCTGGGTGTGCCATAATATCTACCGAAATCTCATTCCAGGGGGAGATAACTCCTGTATGGAACAGTGTATGCAATAGCTTCAATGTTATACCAATGGACACGCTGTGGATTCCTTTAGTCGAACTCCTGCTGTTCTTTTCAGCCTGACTCCGAAAATAGTGCTTCAGATTCAACTAGGCAGTCAAAATTAAACAATCCGGCGTAATGGTACATCACCGCTCCGTAATGGAGTCTAGGTTGAGATATTGCATAAACTGCACAATTATGCCTTTAAGGGTGCACTCCAGAGATTCTTCCAGTCGGCAAGGAATAGAGAATGGATCCGATTTTCGGCTACCAATTGTCGTAAAATCTTCAACCTAAATAACATATATGTATATATTTTGTGAAAGAGCATGACTCGGCTCAATTTTCCCCCCAAAAAACCCGTAAGAGTGATTTCAATTAAACTTCTGTCTCATGTTCCCAGGTCCGTACCAACTGGAGGCCAATCTGCCCGTTTTTTGTCAGATTTTCTCTCCGTAAATGAGTCGTGATTTTTAGGCTCACCCAAGGGGCATAACTGAGGCAGGATACAATTTACTCCATGGCACCGATCACCGTGTAGACGAAGCCAGCCATCGATCTGTATATGCTCGTTTGCAGCGTTCATAATGCTGAACAGGATGGTTTTACAGATATAAGGTATTAAGAAGGCAAGAAGACTTATGATGTAGCAGAACACGGACAGCCGATATATTGTATTAAGAAATCAGACAGGGGCCATCGCTACGAAATTGTGGAAAGCAACCTTAAGGGACAGGATGTTTATCGCGAAATAGATCATTCACATTTATCATACGCTGGGAGTGTTTACGAGTATGGCGGTATACAACAGTTGCAAGTTATGCATATTATTATGAGATATCCGACCGATAACTTTTCCACTGCCCCATCTTTGTTTTGATCACTTTTTCCAACTCTAGAAGGATTTTCGAGAACAAAACACACTCTTAATAATGGACATTCACTCGGCAATATGGAGGCCGTGGTTGCTTTTCCGCTTTCCAATGATACCAGAAAGGCTTGATCATGCAAATAAGAGATGTAACCAAGTCAAATTATTGATAATTTTGAGCTAAATTTTCTCCGCGAAACATGAGAAATGCTTCAGAAACTTGAGAAATAATTCATAAAACCTGAATAATATACACCTCTTCCACCCATTTTGGTCTGTTAAAAGTGTTTTGTTGTAAAGAAATTAATTCTGTCAAATTTATATCATTGTGATAGGGTGTGCCATAATATCTACCGAAATCTCATTCCAGAGAGAGAGAACTTCTGTATTGAACAGTGTATGCAATAGCTTCAATGTTATACTAATGGACACGCTGTGGATTCCTTTAATCGAACTCCTGCTGTTCTTTCCAGCCTGGCTTCGAAAATAGTGCTTCAGATGCAACTAGGCAGTCAAAATTAAACAATCTGGCCTAATGGTACATCACCGCTCCGTAATGGAGTCTAGGTTGAGATATTGCATAAACTGCACTATTATGGCTTTAGCTGCCTGTTTGGAGGATTACATGAAGGCTGCCACTACCGGTGGGCTTTCTGCTCTATCTCCGGGACGGCAACAAATGGAGAGCTGAAACTCCGTGACTTTAAAGTTTATCTTATTGGGGTCGTTTTGAGCCTATTTGCATAACCCCCCGAGCAGAGGATCATCGGCAAATTCAAGATGGCGGCCACGTGGGGTGCCAGAAACGTGATGTTTTTGTCATATTTCTTCCAAATTTCTGCTTTTCCGCGATGAAAAATGGGCAAAAACTATTTTATTTCATATTACATTAATATTTACTAATTTTTCGTGCAGATTTTGCAAAGAAATTGCAAAAATAAAAAATTCGGAAAATCTGACCGAAAAATCCACCAAAAATGCCGTTTTTGAAAATAACGTCACTGTGACGTCATCAAAGCGGCCATCTTGGATTTTTTTACATTTCCTGGTAGAGGTTGACCCAAGGGTATAGTGTCATAAGTTTCAGCTCCCTAGCTCAAGGGGTAAGAAAAATAATTAGGAGGGGGGGGGGGGCATTTCGGCCCCCCCAGGCCTGGACAGGTCCCAAAATGCCCAGGCCAGATAGGGTGCACTCCAGAGATTCTTCCGTTCGGCAAGAAATAGAGAATGGGTCCGCTTTTCGGCCATCAATTGTCGTAAAATCTTCAACCTAAATAAACATATATGTATATATTTTGTGAAAGAGCATGACTCGGCTCAATTTCCAGAAAAATCTGTAAGAGCGATTTCAATTAAACCAACTTAAAAAGGGAGAAAAAAGTGGGGGCCAACCTGTTCGTTTTTTATCAGATTTTCTCTCCGTAAATGAGTCGTGATTTTTAGGCTCATCTGAGGGGCATAACTGAGGCAGGATACAATTTACTCCATGGCACCGATCACCGTGTAGACGAAGTCAGCCATCGATCTGTATATGCTCGTTTGCAGCGTTGATAATGCTGAACAATATGGTTTTATAGATATAAGGTATTAAGAAGGCAAGAAGCATTATGATGTAGCAGAACACGGATAGTCTATCGTATTAGGAAATTAGACGGGCCATTGCTACGAAACTGTGGAGAACCACCTGACATGTGGGTCAAATCATAGATGTGGGTCAACGTGCAATTGATTATGCAGCTTCGTTTAACACCAAGCATAAGCATGCCAGGATGTGAATGGATTGTCCACACCAGGGAGTGGGGATTGAATAGAAGGAAACCAGAACGTTTCTCCTACTGCACAAACTGGTTTTCATCGAAGACCGCGGACAAAACGACCAAGTTTTCATTGACATGTGAGACAGAATGTACCGAAGACCTTTGTGGCCATCTATCCTGCTCTGGTACGATCACCGTGTATACTACAAGTTTGTAGGAATGCAGATGGCCATTACAATCTTCCATAACTTTGGTCTTACTTGTAAGAGAAATCTTGGTCGTGCGTGTCCGGCCTAATAATTATCATTTTACGCCGTAAACGTCCTTGCAAATTGTGCACCTCGGTCGCTTCGCGACATCGTCATACAATTTGCACGGACTTGAGTGTTCATACAGGTTGAATCCCTCAGTCTATGGCGATAACTATTACTTACACATTTAGATATGTAGATTCAAGTTAGTGGATATGGCATAATGGTATCACTATATGGGATCGTGGGAAGTTTCGTATAATATCGTGTTAACTACCCATTAAATCCTTACACCACTATTGGAAGTTTCCTCTATATACGGTGAAATTCATTCGGCCTGGTAAGAATTGCATGGAAGGCCTCGAGCCTCATAGACTCGTGTAATCAACAAAAGCGTTTCTTTTCGTCAGTTAGAAGCGTCTATTGGGCAGGACATCCCATCAGTACGTTTTCATTTTCCAACAATCAGTGTCGCACTGTAAACCGAATGTTCACATCGCATGTACCTAAGCGTACCACATGCGTGTCATTGTGATATTATATGGAAATTTTCGAAGTGTTTTTAAAAACAATTGGAATCTGGCCTGTTGGACGTTCACCCCTCATAGATGCAAGTTTACGTATTTATATTATTATAAGAAATCAACTGATAAATATTCAGTTTTTTTTATAAAAATGAATCCATAAAGAAAATTGCTTTTCAACATACCTGGCTCCTCGTTGATTCTTTGTCGATCAGTTGCAAGCGAAAGTCGTCCGTAAAGTCAACGTCAAAGATGTAATTCACCATGGCGTTTATGAGCGTAGTTTTTCCAGTTCCCGTCCCACCAATCAACAGAACAGTCTTTGCAGTACCAATGTAAGAAATTTCTGGTTCTATACCTGCGAGAAGGGAGAAGGGTAATGGTTCATTTTGATAATATCATATATCAAAGATTTCTACGTCGAAGGAGAATTGAATATCTTGGAGCAGCAGTAGAAATTTCATCCGAGTGAATGGATGTAACCTAGTGAATTTCTGCTCGTAAACTATTAACCCTACCTGGCCTGGATTTTTTGCTCCTATCTCCGGAACGACAAAACATTGAGAGCTGAAACTTCGTGATTCTTTAGATTATCATATTGGGGCGATTTTGAGCTTCTTTGCTTGACCCCTCGAGCAGAAGATCATGGGTAAATTCAAAATGGCAGCCATGTGGGGTCCCAGAAAAGTGATGTTTTCGTGATATTTCTTCAAAATTTTTACTTTTCTGTATGGAAATATCATATTATTATTTACCAATTTATCACGCAGTTTTGCGAAGAAAAATTCGAAAATTCTGACTAAAAATGGTCCACTAATGCTCTTTTTGAAAATGACGTCACAGTGACGTCATCATGGCGACCATCTTGGAGGTTTTTTCACATTTTAGAGCGTGGCCCAATGATATAGTGTGGTAAGTTTCAGCCCTCTAGCCTTAGCGATAGCGAAAATATATAGGGGCACTTTCCCCCCTCCGCCAGGCTGCGATACACCTGGCCAGATAGGGTTAATGCAAGGAATAGGGCTTCCTAAACATTAGTCAACACAAAAAGTGTTTCCGAACTGAGCTCTTGTTTAATTATCTTATATTTAATATTATAATTGGGAATGTTTAGAGGTGTGATTTGCAAATGCATATATAACGTTTCTACATTACCTACTTGTAATGCACTTTCTTGTTTTCATTTCGGGGTTGCTGAATGAGAATTCCGTCGGTAACTTCTGAATGCATGGGCCTTTTTGTGTTGGATACTTTGTAGTCGCCTGCAGAATAATTTTCCTGGTTGAGGACTCTATGTTAATTGGTTGAGTATTTTCCAGACATGGGCCAGTGGCTGTACCACAGACAGCCCAAACCTTAAACTCGTAAGGCTTATTTTTGCTCAACCCATTCAATGTAATGGTGGGTGATTTGCCTGTCGTATATTCGGAACTCCAAACTCCATTTTCTGAACGATACTCTAATTTGTATCTCGACACCGACTGGCACTGTTCTGGTTCTTCCCAGTATAGAGAAACACTATCTCTTCTTACTTCGCTAAGCTTTACTTCCCCTGGCTTGGATGGTGGTATGAAATTGTGTAGAATTTCATTGTTATGATGAAATGTGGCAGACACGTGCGGAATCGAATCAGCATGCCCTGTGATGTCGAATTTCAGCGTTATCTGCGCGTCCTTGTTCTGTTTTACGAAGTCGATGTACCGTTGAATATGAGATTTCGTATTCGATAGTACGTCCCTGTCTTCATGCCAGATTGGAGGTTGGTTTTCCGCATCACCCTGGCTCTTCTTCTTGCTTTTCTTCTTGTTTCTGTCGTAGGCTTTCAGTTTTTTCTTACATCTTTTAGAATTTCTCATCGTCGTTCCATGCATCCTATCGAACAAATCTTTGCTGTTTTCCCTGGACTTGTCGAAATTCACCAAGCTAGTCCCCATTAATCGCAGATGAATATCCACCGGAAGTGAGAGTGATAGTATCACGAAACTGTCAGATTCATGTGATGTCTTGTCTGTTGAAGATCCCGAGAACTGACTCAACCCAAACATCTCTACAATTTTTTGGATACAGTCGAGTTCCTTATATTTGCATTGCGCCCAGTCCAGGAGCTTTCCTCTGCGGAAAGGAGATTGCTCGTGGTCCCGAACGAGAAGATCTAGGCGGGTTTCAGGCAACTTACCGCCACGAATTCTGGGTAGTTTATTCACTAGAGTTTCTTGAATGTGATGTTGGTACTTGTCAATGTTTTTCTTGAACTGAGATACATCGCTCTGCACTCTTTCGGACAGAGTGTATGCTTTGGACCTCTCGATTTCCGTGCACTTTTCCCGGGCAACCATCAGATCTTCGAATACCTTTTGGACACTCAATTCAGTAGATAAACTTATCTGATGAAAATCTTTTTTATGACCCTTAGATGTAAGTGGCTTGAGCCAAACCGTCATTGGTACATCACCAATGTCCGCCAACACTGGCATCTGATCCAACGCACTGATGGCTTTTTCGAAACTTACAAAACGCTTTTTAGGCCCTATATCATTGTAGGCGTAGCACTGCGTGTTGTCTACGAGTCTCCTGTGCTCAGATAACGTATCCAGGATTTCCCCCATGCCAGCTTTCTTCTGTGAGATTTGGTCAATGATAGCATTCAGATTGTCATTCACATCCTTGAACGACTCACCCTGGAGAATTTCTCGGTCAAACACGAAACAGGTTTGTTTTCCGTAACCTATACCAATCACTACATGGGTTGCCGACTCCTCACAATTGCCCTCCTTTCCAAAATCATCCTCCTGACTGCTATCAAGCTTTAAGTGTCTTGTAGTTACTTTGTGACTTAAGACAACTCGTGACACAGTATTTGTTGTTCTTCTATCTTCCAGAAATTTTGCAGAGCCCTTCACATCAGTCACCAATCCCGCAAGTCTGCTCACTTCGAGACTGGTATGAATGTATGTAGCGGGATCGATGATTCGTACATCAGGTCTGTGGACAATAAAAAGAGATAGTATATACAGTAAACAATAACTTGCCTCGTTTGAGTCAATTTACGAAGGGGTGTGATATTGCAATATCCTTGCATAGCCACGGGAATGACATTGTACACCTCGGACGTGAACGGCAACTCTTGAGCGTGAAAAAAAATATGCTTGATGTCCAAAAGTCCAACACCGTCACTGCGATACCATCTCGTTCTATTATATAGTGTGCATGTCGCATGCGTTCAAACAAACCATTACAGTGCAGTTCCTTATCAACTATTATGATATATGATACATGTATATTCAATCTACGTGATATTATTCAATGGTTGTTGGGGGCATGACACCACGTGATGTTAGGAACATATTACCAAACATATTATGCAAACGTTCAGCAGATACATGGGAACATATGGCGGATATCGCTTAATATACAAGTTTCTCTCTTTTCGGGTTATCAACAAGATACACTGATGAAATGAGTCATCCCAGATGTCTGTTTCCTAAATTCAGAGAATCCTTCCGGGATAGGAATCCAGAGCATCGGCGATCTCTAATTCGTCAAATGCGTTTCAGATTGATGGGAAGTATGATAATCCAGTTATGATCACAGCTAATCAAAGTACACGATAAGCCGTCTATGAATCCGAGTAGCTTACGCGGATATAAATATATAATATAATGTATTATAATGTAATATAATATAAAGCTCGACATCCTTGAAAGAGTCTTTCAGAGATTGATGGCTTAGGGGAGTAGATCATAGCATGGTTTTTTAGTTCTTCGAAACAGACTGAATATCCTATTATTAGTGTCCTGACAACCAGCTTAAAATAAGGTAAAAGTGAATAAAAGATTGATATCCCTACGAAGTAGGCTACAGATCGCAAATTGTCCGGTAATGAGTCAGTCAGGCAGTCAGTCAGTCCATCCGAGTCCTTTCGTCGGCAAAATAAGGAGAACCAGTGACATTAGAACCTTGATTTTTGGCACGAACATGCATTAGGGCATTGTTACCAGCAAGTTCTGAGCTGACCGAATTCTGATGAAAATTTGATTTATAATTATTTTTTTAATTATTTATTGATAGCGCAGCGAGTGCACTGTCATGCCCATTGGCCACCCTTGGCTGTATGTTTCACTGTATATATAACACAGTACAAAACGTGATGGGATAATGACATAGGAAATTCTAATTTTCCATCATTTGTTAGTGCATTTATCTACACTGCTATTACCAACTTGCCATTCTTAATACACACAATTCAGTATATTGTTATAGATATATGTAAACTGTGGCCTTTAACGTGTATCCTATTTCACATTCAAACATTTCATCACAGATCAGGCTTCAAATTTAGGTCAAATTGCCACTGATGGTGAAATATCCTACATCAATCAATTAAGTCAGCCTGGTGCAATTACAGCACATATAAGGGAAGTGGGAAGAGGTGCCGACATACTGACTGCGTCACATGACTTCACAGAATAGTCTTCCGGTTAACCTATTCTAAAGCACACACCAAGAACAGAACAAAGAAAGATCTGGTATCATCCTTCAGATTAGCCTGTGAGCAACAATGATAAAAGTTTACTGAGGGTGAAACAAAGCCATCCTGCAAGCCACCCAAGGAATTTATCAGCTTGTGTTGGGACATTTTGTTGGTATCATGTAAGTTGTTTAGTAGTTTACTCATTCAAATCTCCATACCATATTTTCTGTTATTCAACAGACAAATTTCTTTACTGGTTTTAATTGTTTAAGTTTTACTGGAGTTCATCTGCTACAGATAGTAACACAGTACTGATACTGTAGAAATGGGTCTCAAAACTAACAGCTGGTGAACTATTTGGTAGTGTGAATTTAATTATTCCATGTTGAGTACAATTTGTTCACATGAATGGTGGAATGTCTGGACTTTTTTTGGTGTTGTGTTATACATGTACATATCTCAAGCATGTCAGGTTTGAGGAACAAGCATGGTTGCAATTAACCCTATCTGGCCTGGGCTTTTTGGGACCTGTCCAGGCCTGGGGGGGGGGGCCGAAATGGCCCACCCTAATTATTTTTCTTACCCCTTGAGCTAGGGAGCTGAAACTTATCACACTATACCCTTGGGTGAAGCTCTACCAGAAAATGTAAAAACGTCCAAGATGGTCGCTTTGATGACGTCACAGTGACGTCATTTTCAAAAACGGCATTTTTTGTTCGATTTTTCGGTCAGATTTTCCGAAATTTTTATTTTTGCAATTTCTCTGCAAAAACTGCATGATAAATTAGTACATATTAATGTAATGTGAAAAAAAATAGTTTTTGCCCACTTTTCATTTCGGAAAAGCAGAAATTTTGAAGAAATATGACAAAAATATCACTTTTCTGGGACCCCACGTGGCCGCCATCTTGGATTTACCCATGATCCTCTGCTCGGGGGTTATGCAAATAGGTTCGAAATGACCCCAATACGATAAACTATAAATTCACGGAGTGTCAGCTCTCCATTTTTTGTCGTTCCGGAGATAGCGCAGAAGGTAGGGTTAAGATATAATCAAAGAAATTTCGTGACAATTATTGAATCTAAGTAGGCCCCTACATAACAAAATTAGCTTAATAAAAAAAGGCCTTCCTGGCGCGAATTGTTTTCTTTTGAGAGAGAATGGTATTTTCTGAGTTACATGTACCTGTACAAAGATAGGTTGTTCAAGGAGGCTTTGTTTTTGCCGCTGTTGTGTGCATCAAGTGTATGGAAACATGATATATGCACCCAGAGCCCTGATCTACAGCTGTATAAAACTCAACATCTGGCATTGACGGCATGTTTAAAGGGTCTTAATTTATTTTCTTTGGGTAGAATTTAACTAGATAAAGTAACTTTGATCATGATGCGAAAATTTGAGGACGTACTTCTCGTTTTTTTGTTCTTCTTGAATATTGACTATGTATCACACTGGGATATAATTTAAACAAAAACATTACATGTGTAAATATGTCTAAATTTTTCTTGTCATTTCAAATCTTGATACATTTTGATTCCTTGATTAAGGGATACAGAATCACTGCCACTGAGTTTTATTATTCAATCTGTTTCCTTTAGTTAAAAAATTGTAAAATTAAATCGGCGATCGTTATTTATTTTTGGAATGAAGGCGCATTAGGAGACTGTTACCAACAAGTTCTGAGCTGACCTACTTTTGATGAAAATTTCTGGTGATTTTTGATGAAAATCACGGGCGATTCTGACTTGGGCGGTGCCCATCTTAATATAGGCAGGATTTCAACTGGGGGTGGGGATTTTCAAGAGTTCAGTTCGCGTTCGAGTGCTAATGCCTACTCTACTTCGTAGGTCCTGTGACGTTAGTCACACTGCTCATGTATAGCAAAAGAGGGCCATTTAATCGTATTACTTCAAAGTGCAATAGTTTTGACAAAAACTTGGGTAAAACTGTTCAGTGAGCAATAGACGATGCTTGCAGTACCCAACGAAACTTGTTCCTTATTCACTGTTAAACAAAGGCTTTGTAGATGTCTTGGAGATAAACCAAAATAATATTTCCCATCTTCTGCCAAATTCCCCACCCGTCTCCCTAGGTTGGAAAAGGCTGAATTCATACGTTAAACAGCTGCTATTTGAAAAAACGTATGGTCACCCCCTTTGTATTTCATATTTTACCAGGAGTGTATAAGTTCCACATTATATAGTAGTTCAAAGTAACTTTGTCTTTGGAAAGTTGAGAAAAATGGGCACTAACCCGAAAATAGTGCTATTTCCCAATCAATTCAGTGTGATAGCCATTCGCTAAAAATTTCTACGCATCACACAATACATATAGCCCATGAGACAGGGTGGTAAATTTTAGTTTATTTTGCACCCCCCCCCTCCCCACCCCTCCACCCTAGGGAGTCTATTTTTATATATCATTTTGGAAGGTTGGAATGTACTGAACAGGGTTCGGCATGTTGCCACTCTGACAAAGTGTTTTAACATGGTGTACCTTCGGTTTCTCGAAGTACTGTCTTTCACATCGGCAGTGTGAAATGATTATTTTGCCTTTTTATTTAGATTTTTCTCTGCTTCGTATGCAAGTATGACGCCCGATATCCTTACAGCGTCCACCAAGGTTAACATATATTACCACCAAACCTTTTTTGTTTTCACGTTTGAAGGTCAAAGGTCACTGCAGAGGTCAAAGTGCAGATATCATAATCAATATCCTTATCTCCTATTTATTTCCTTGAAAATTGCATAACTAGATCCAACTAAACTAATTTCCTTGACTTTGAGCCTAGCTGAGGGAGGGAGACGACTTACCCCAATATATTTTGGGGGCAAGTTCTATCAGGAAAGGTAGAAATCCATGATGGCCGCAGTGATAACGTCAGTAATATAGAAAGGCGAAATCTCTTAGGAATGTTGAGGGGCGGGATGACGTCATGTCCGGTGACGTCACGTCCATTGATGGGTCAAAGGTCACATCCAGTTCGAGGTAACTTCGGGTAAAGCAACGGGCTGGATGGGCGGAAAACGGACTGTACACCCTGTCAAGTGGGTCTTGGTGGGCAAATATTGACCCTAAGGAGTCGTGTAAGGGATCATTTTGAAGCGTTTGTCGAGGTCGATCGAATGATGAATGGGGTAGATGCAAAACTAGAATTTTCATGAAAAAATAAAATGTGAAAAATGGACTTTACACTAAAAAATCTGGAAAAGCCTCTTCAAGTATCATCTTTACCGGAGGTGACGTTAGCGGACGTGATGTTTTATCTCGCCTTCATCTTGCCTCTCAACAATCCTAACAGATTTCGAATTTCTATGCTGCTGACGTCACAGAGATGTCATAATCTGAAAATAATTCAGTAGAATTTTGTTTCGTCATTTTTCTGTTCACGCACTTTTTTCTGCAAAAAGTGCATACTACACAAAGAAATTATTATCAGATGCGATTGTTTTTACATTTATGTAAGAAAGGACCACAATATTGCAGCAAAAAGGCTAGAAACGCAACCTTTTGGCATGACAACCATTTTGAATTCTTCCATTAACCTCTGATAAGAGAGGTATGCAACCCGGCTGGAAATGCCCGCAATATTAAACCTGAGAAGTCGTGGAGAAACCAAACTAAATGACAACCAATGCAGTATATTCGGTCCAAGGATGGACCCTATCTCACCCAAATGCTCCTCAGTGCGCCGCTAAAATCACCGCTTTCGATATTACGTATCGATTGCGGATGCGCAGCATGACATTAGGGGACAAAATACCACTTCAGTCTGGGACAACACAACAATCGGACCGCCTAGTCCCTAAAACGCGCCCCGTGCGCGTTCCCGAACTGTCCCTTCTCTACTACTGCCTGACTGCACACGGGCAGGATGACGGCACTTCCAAAAGAACCACTCCAGGTGGATTCTACCCAACAAGAGCTTCAAAATGTGACCTCAAACGGTCCATTTGGACCAAGGATGGCTCACCTCTATCACCTTGAGCACATCCGAAGCTGTCATCTTTCTATACTACTCCCCAATTGTGCAAAACTGACAAGACTTCCACTAATAACCACACCAGTCTGACTCTACCCCGCGAAAGCTTCAATATGACACTCCACGCGGCACACTTGGACCACGTATGTTCCCTAGATTGGCCAAAGACCTTCCGCATACTCAAAATGCTCTCTTTCTCTATTACGCATCAAAAAAAGACGGCTTGAAAGGAGACCTGAGCAAGTATATTATATGAAATAAAAACTCATCAATAATCTTTGTCCAATCGCTTCGGCTTCCAATGGCTTTAAATGTATCACGTAAACTGTTTCTTGGCCATTAAATCTAAGGACCTTGGTTGATAAAGTGTTTTTACATAATGGATTTGTAGGAAATCCACCACCTTGCGACTGAAAGTTGCTTTAATTTTCTACCTTACATACCAGTCCCCGAACGAAGAAAATGATGTTCCCCTGTATGTATTTCTGAAATGTGCCAAGTGCCATTTTCTTGAGAGGTAAGATTAGATTATCAAAAAACCGACTTTCGATTGATATTTTAAATCAACTAAATCTGTCTTCTAATAGACGATCTTCTCGCTGTGGATAATCGCTATATAAATGACGCAGTGGAGGATTTATATCCACCTTCACTGGATTTGAAGGAAGCTACAGATAACTCTACAGGCACATTGTATTCAGACCTATATCTCTATAAAAATGAAGCGGGCCTTCTCTCTCGTCGACTGCATGACAAAAGAGATGATTACAATTTCGACATCGTAAACTATCCCTTTCTGGACAGTAATATTCCAGTGGGACCTGCATATGGCGTATATATATCACGCCTAGTAGCATTTGCTAGATCCTGTGTTAAATGTGACGATTTTAATCAACGTCACAAAACACTGTTGCAGAAACTTATAAAATAGGGCTACACCACCAAGCGCCTCCACTCAAAGTTTCTCAAATTTGGCGATACATATCGCATGCTGATAGCAAAATACGAGCGTAGCGTGCAAGATCTATGGCGTTACGTTTCGTAACTTGTGTCTAATTCCTCTTAACCCGGGGCTAGGGGCCGTTTGAACCCATGTACCTCAAGATCCTCATGGTACTCATATGAACAGGCACAATCAAAGCGTGACTGAAATACATCATTCTTTAGATGACGACTTTACAACGAATATTATGGATTAGGAATACTGATCAGCGATACGGATTTGATATTTTTGGAACATCATGATGTCTTGCCGGCATCATTGAAAACTGTTGGCCGCTTCTCTCTTGTAGGAAACAAGCCTATGTTTATGTATACTATGATTGTCTTTTTGAATTTGGTGCTAATACTGTTATATGGAATATGGAATAGGTCTTTGGATTATGGACGCGGATATTCTCTAATGGACGACGGCTGAATTATGAATGACGGACCAGACGTTTGTAATTTGGGTACATGGTTAATACACATATACAATTTTCTCATATAGCGATTACCCACAGCAAGAAGATCGTCTATATAGCGTTTGGATACATGGTTAATACAAACATACAATTGTCTCATATAGCGATTACCCACAGCAAGAAGATCGTCTATATAGCGTTTGGGTACATGGTTAATACAAACATACAATTGTCTCATATAGCCATTACCCACAGCAAGAATATCGTCTATATAGCGTTTGGGTATATGGCTAATACAAACATACAATTGTCTCATATAGCGATTACCCACAGCAAGAAGATCGTCTATATAGCGTTTGGGTACATGGTTAATACAAACATACAATTGTCTCATATAGCCATTACCCACAGCAAGAATATCGTCTATATAGCGTTTGGGTACATGGTTAATACAAACATACAATTGTTTAATAAAGCGATTACCCACAGCAGAAGATCGTCTATATAGCGTTTGGGTACATGGTTAATACAAACATACAATTGTCTCATGTAGCCATTACCCACAGCAAGAATATCGTCTATATAGCGTTTGAGTACATGGCTAATACAAACATACAATTGTCTCATATAGCGATTACCCACAGCAAGAATTTCGTCTATATAGCGTTTGGGTATATGGTTAATACAAACATACAATTGTCTCATATAGCGATTAACGACAGCAAGAATATCGTCTATATAGCGTTTGGGTACATGGTTAAAACAAACATACAATTGTCTCATATAGCGATTACCCACAGCAAGAATATCGTCTATATAGCGTTTGGGTGCATGGTTAAAACAAACATACAATTGTCTCATATAGCGATTACCCACAGCAAGAATATCGTCTATATAGCGTTTGGGTACATGGTTAATACAAACATACAATTGTCTCATATAGCGATTACCCACAGCAAGAATATCGTCTATATAGCGTTTGAGTACATGATTAATACAAACATACAATTGTCTCATATAGCGATTACCCACAGCAAGAATATCGTCTATATAGCGTTTGGGTACATGGCTAATACAAACATACAATTGTCTCATATAGCGATTACCCACAGCAAGAATATCGTCTATATAGCGTTTGGGTACATGGCTATTACAAACATACAATTTTCTCATATAGCGAATACCCACAGCAAGAATATCGTCTATATAGCGTTTGGGTACATGGTTAATACAAACATACAATTGTCTCATATAGCGATTACCCACAGCAAGAATATCGTCTATATAGCGTTTGGGTACATGGCTAATACAAACATACAATTGTCTCATATAGCGATTACCCACAGCAAGAATATCGTCTATATAGCGTTTGGGTACATGGCTAATACAAACATACAATTGTCTCATATAGCGATTACCCACAGCAAGAATATCGTCTATATAGCGTTTGGGTACATGGTTAATACAAACATACAATTGTCTCATATAGCGATTACCCACAGCAAGAATATCGTCTATATAGCGTTTGGGTACATGGTTAATACAAACATACAATTGTCTCATATAACGATTACCCACAGCAAGAATATCGTCTATATAGCGTTTGGGTACATGGCTAAAATAAACATACAATTGTCTCATATAGCGATTACCCACAGCAAGAATATCGTCTATATAGCGTTTGGGTACATGGTTAATACAAACATACAATTGTCTCATATAACGATTACCCACAGCAAGAATATCGTCTATATAGCGTTTGGGTACATGGTTAATACAAACATACAATTGTCTCATATAGCGATTACCCACAGCAAGAATATCGTCTATATAGCGTTTGGGTACATGGCTAAAACAAACATACAATTGTCTCATATAGCGATTACCCACAGCAAGAATATCGTCTATATAGCGTTTTGGTACATGGCTAATACAAACATACAATTGTCTCATATAGCGATTACCCACAGCAAGAATATCGTCTATATAGCGTTTGGGTACATGGTTAATACAAACATACAATTGTCTCATATAACGATTACCCACAGCAAGAATATCGTCTATATAGCGTTTGGGTACATGGCTAAAATAAACATACAATTTTCTCATATAGCGATTACCCACAGCAAGAATATCGTCTATATAGCGTTTGGGTACATGGCTAAAATAAACATACAATTGTCTCATATAGCGATTACCCACAGCAAGAATATCGTCTATATAGCGTTTGGGTACATGGTTAATACAAACATACAATTGTCTCATATAACGATTACCCACAGCAAGAATATCGTCTATATAGCGTTTGGGTACATGGCTAATACAAACATACAATTGTCTCATATAGCGATTACCCACAGCAAGAATATCGTCTATATAGCGTTTTGGTACATGGCCAATACAAACATACAATTGTCTCATATAGCGATTACCCACAGCAAGAATATCGTCTATATAGCGTTTGGGTACATGGTTAATACAAACATACAATTGTCTCATATAGCGATTACCCACAGCAAGAATATCGTCTATAGAGCGTTTGGGTACATGGTTAATACAAACATACAATTGTCTCATATAGCGATTACCCACAGCAAGAATATCGTCTATATAGCGTTTGGGTACATGGTTAATACAAACATACAATTGTCTCATATAGCGATTACCCACAGCAAGAATATCGTCTATAGAGCGTTTGGGTACATGGTTAATACAAACATACAATTGTCTCATATAGCGATTACCCACAGCAAGAATATCCTCTATATAGCGTTTGGGTACATGGCTAATACAAACATACAATTGTCTCATATAGCGATTACCCACAGCAAGAATATCCTCTATATAGCGTTTGGGTACATGGCTATTACAAACATACAATTTTCTCATATAGCGAATACCCACAGCAAGAATATCCTCTATATAGCGTTTGGGTACATGGCTATTACAAACATACAATTTTCTCATATAGCGAATACCCACAGCAAGAATATCGTCTATATAGCGTTTGGGTACATGGCTAATACAAACATACAATTGTCTCATATAGCGATTACCCACAGCAAGAATATCGTCTATATAGCGTTTGGGTACATGGCTAAAACAAACATACAATTGTCTCATATAGCGATTACCCACAGCAAGAATATCGTCTATATAGCGTTTTGGTACATGGCTAATACAAACATACAATTGTCTCATATAGCGATTACCCACAGCAAGAATATCGTCTATATAGCGTTTGGGTACATGGTTAATACAAACATACAATTTTCTCATATAGCGAATACCCACAGCAAGAATATCGTCTATATAGCGTTTGGGTACATGGCTAATACAAACATACAATTGTCTCATATAGCGATTACCCACAGCAAGAATATCGTCTATATAGCGTTTGGGTACATGGCTAATACAAACATACAATTGTCTCATATAGCGATTACCCACAGCAAGAATATCGTCTATATAGCGTTTGGGTACATGGCTAAAACAAACATACAATTGTCTCATATAGCGATTACCCACAGCAAGAATATCGTCTATATAGCGTTTGGGTACATGGCTAATACAAACATACAATTGTCTCATATAGCGATTACCCACAGCAAGAATATCGTCTATAGAGCGGTTGGGTACATGGCTAGTACAAACATACAATTGTCTCATATAGCGATTACCCACAGCAAGAAGATCGTCTATATAGCGTTTTGGTACATGGTTAATACAAACATACAATTGTCTCATATAGCGATTACCCACAGCAAGAATATCGTCTATATAGCGTTTGGGTACATGGTTAATACAAACATACAATTGTCTCATATAGCGATTACCCACAGCAAGAATATCGTCTATAGAGCGTTTGGGTACATGGTTAATACAAACATACAAACATTCAATATTCAGCCGTCGTCCATGAAATAATTTCTGCGACAATAGTCGAAAGACCTATTTCGTATGACAGCACTAATTCCAAATTCCAGTTATTATGTGAAAATGGTTACTCCTGCGTGATCTGGAGAATACATAGGGCATGGAAGTGCGAAACAATAGTATTGAAATTGATATATTTGACGGGAAATATGCGTGTGGAAAGTCTGCTTCAAGGAAACAGTATCTGTCGTTAAGCCCCGTTTCCTTTCACATGGGTTGGTCCAATATCGAGTTGATATTAATAGTAAATGTCAAGGTATGCCACTATGCACCAGATGTTAAAGGAATCATGACGAATTAATCTTAACGGTCAAACTGGACAGTAGTCATTCCATGTATTAAAATTTGTCTAGGATTTAAAAAGGGGAGAAATCTACATTTAAAACAGTGAATATTAGCTAAACTAAACAGTGAATTGGGAATAAAAACGCAAATTGAAAGAAAATTCCACCATGAAATAAAGTATGTCGTTACTTGGAATCGAACCAGAAGCATTTTCTCGATCATTCAGCAGACCTTTCGATTTGATCAATTCACGGAAATGATTTCTGCATGAGTTACGCCAGCGAATTAAAAAACAATCTTTAACTTCGCACAAAATATTGCGATTCGTACAGACAAAATATAGTTTTATATTGCTATCGTGACGTAAAATAGGGTCGACTGACGTTTACACTTGAGCTTTTCTCTGTTTTGGGCTTTTTCGTATACATTTTAGCATGGATGATTTTTATATAACTAAAATATGACAGCTTGAACCAAACGAATCTAATGGTTTCAACGTCACCATAACTGCCGTCATTTTACGTCGAAATTTTATTTTGGTTCAAATTGTCATATTTTAGATATATTAAAAATTTCATGCTGAAATACATACGCAAAAGCCAAAAGCCCAATTTCAAACGTCGACTCTGTTTTACGTTACTTTTGACTGTGAGCATTAACAATATAATACTTAGGTATTTTATCTGTAAGAGCATTAACAATATAATACTTAGGTATTTTATCTGTAAGAAACATTAACAATATAATACTTAGGTATTTTATCTGTAAGAGCATTAACAATATAATACTTAGATATTTTATCTGTAAGAAACATTAACAATATAATACTTAGGTATTTTATCTGTAAGAGCATTAACAATATAATACTTAGGTATTTTATCTGTAAGAAACATTAACAATATAATACTTAGGTATTTTATCTGTAAGAGCATTAACAATATAATACTTAGGTATTTTATCTCTAAGAGCATTAACAATATAATACTTAGGTATTTTATCTGTAAGAGCATTAACAATATAATACTTAGATATTTTATCTGTAAGAAACATTAACAATATAATACTTAGGTATTTTATCTGTAAGAGCATTAACAATATAATACTTAGGTATTTTATCTGTAAGAGCATTAACAATATAATACTTAGGTATTTTATCTGTAAGAACATTAACAATATAATACTTAGGTATTTTATCTGTAAGAGCATTAACAATATAATACTTAGGTATTTTATCTGTAAGAGCATTAACAATATAATACTTAGGTATTTTATCTGTAAGAACATTAACAATATAATACTTAGGTATTTTATCTAAGAAACACAACTTTTTGTGCAGAATTAAAGAAATTATTTCTTGGCTTTGAGTGTTTTCATATGTTACCGTAACTACTCCTTAGACTGATGCGTATTTAAATGCGCATGGTCAAGAAAAGGGTGCTTTATCAGTAAAGCACACGTGATCAGACCGAGTTCCTGGACACAATGCCTGTATAGTACAGCTAGACTTTTTTAAATAGACTTGTCAGTTATTCCTGGTTCAATGGATTTTCGATTGTTGAGACACTTGAAAAGGAGGAAGAACCTGCTTTTATATTCCAATTTAATGACCCTTCCTTTAACAGAACATCAAATAGACTTCTATCAAAATCTTGCGAGGAGTGCGAAATAAAGACGATAAAAATGTTTAGTGCGAAGAAAAGAATAATAAAGTCTTGACAATTGACAGTGATGACCGGCCGACAAAGTCGTGAAAAGCGGACTGCCATTGAAGCGGATCGAGCTGTTCGCCCTGATAGGTTAATCTTATACCGTCCACACCGAGGGATGGAGAAATTGATGGTACGACCGAATTGTTCATTTACAGGGCCATTCATCCTCAGGATCGTCCCGCTCCGCTTCCTGCAGTGCGTTCCAACATTCATACGTCACTCTCGGCCGGCTATCTTCACATGATCAACATTTGTGGTCAGCTATCTGCCTGCACCATTCCTGCTACTTGAAACGGTGCAGGTTGATGCTGGTTCTGACATCCATTTGTTTGCTGGCGATAACAGAGGGCAACACACTTCTTTTTTAACTGACAAAAAAGTTCAGATAATTGTTCCGGATAAACCTAATTCTAAGCGATCAGGACTATTTTACAGAGAAATAACGTCCGAGGTCGTTTACAGTTACAAATCTTTACCGGACAGTTAGGGCGCAAACAGCAAGTTAAATTGATTTAGCTCTCCAGCAGGCAATATTTTAACTGATCATGAATACTCGCAATACAACAATGGAATTGTGATATTTCGAGTTTTGGATATTGATCGTATTTGCTGGCAAAAAAACATAACAGTCTAGCAATAATTATATTTACTTGTGAATATCAGATATGATAAAGTTAGATTAAGCAGTGGATAATTCTATTGAATCGCGACATAGCACGAATCCTACTGTAATCGATCGAGGTAGTAGTATACAATAACTGTTTTTGGAGGAATTATTCACAGAGAAGTTTCAACAGGATTATCGATATATTAAAACAAAACAGAAATCTAAACCGGAATTATTTCCCCGTAGTATGTATAAATATCTACAATGACGCTGAAACAGCTGACCCGTGCCATATTAGCACCACTGTAAATCTTCTACTTGACAAGTAAGCTAATCTGATAAAGAAATTAAAATTGGCGTTCACGGGTAACCATCGCCACCCGGTGCTCTCTGTGTTCCGATTGGACGGTTAATTTTCTCGGACCTCACTGGTAAAGGTTTCGGTAGGGGTTTGCAGCCATATGTTACAAGTTCCGAATGCCATGCATGCGTTCTCTAGAAGTTGTCAACCAATATTCGTCCAAAGCTCCAATTACCCTTGGCGACCCCCGATTCTGAAATAGGAAATAAAATATTATTTTATTCCCGGCAATGTGGCATTTATAGGCACGGACAGATATAAATGAGGGGAACGACCGATATCACCGTGATCACTGGACAATAATTTATTACCGTCTCAAAACTGAATATACTATCAACCTGGTAATCACATTGAAATAGTTTCTATGGCTACAAATAGACTAGAATCTACGAGTGGCAGTGAAGGTACATAGATTCTATCAATAATACAACAGACTCAACATATCAGATAAACAAGCCAGCCGATGTTACAGAAAGTCCGAAACCTACTAGCTATAGTAACCGAAACTTGGTACTTGTGTCGGGTCCATAATTTGATGCCCTTCATGGCCAAAACTTGCCGCATCATAGCCGAATATTTGGGAGATTCCATGAAGACATCACGATGACATAAGAAAATAGTCGAATTCCGAATTAAATAAACGACTCAATTGAAGCCCGTCAAAATCACACCTTTTGAAGACCCCCGTATATTGAATTTAACCATGACACTTTGACTCAAGACATTATAATTATTTGCGTATCTAGCTTCGTTGATTTTTTTAATTTTTTGGGGTAGGGAGAACAACAGAAGAACTAAAAAAATTGAAACTTGAAAAAGTTGGGGTATTCTAGTTGTAAACATACGAATTATTATATCATCCGATAAAGGGTTTGGGCAGTCAAGTGTCCCGGGACAGTTGATGAATTAATATAGGCGTAGTCTGTTCTTATATGCTAAACAGTCCCCATTTTGCTGAAACTGTATTGCGAGAGAAAAAATCACATCCTTCCGTTCTATATGATCAAATGACGGAATATATAGCAAAAATAGTATCAAATTGTGAAAACAGAGCTGTAAGTTGTGTCAGGACAAGAAGAAGAATAGACAGAATGAAAAGTGAGTTTATGGGCAGTACTCCCTGTAACTAAAGACGCAATGAGTCTTAGATCTTCTCAGCGTGAAACTCGTTAATACTTCAAACATGATAACCCCACACGTTGAACAGTTAGATCAAGATAAGTTTAATTGTGGCCATCGTATAACTTCTTTGTAACTTAATGCTTAATTGGATTCCATCATTTGGTATTCCGAAATTTTATACTCATGTTTTAAACAATTCGCTAGCCTTTAATCGCTAGCTCCTAAAAGCTATTATCTAGGACATGAGTCAATCTAAACCTATCTCCGATGTGCTGATATAAGGGTTTATGGTTTTGAGAATCAGTTTCGTTCAAGTGCTCTCGCGTCAGGACATGAAATCCAAATAATATTTAATACTATGGATTGTTGAATCTTCTTTATAGAAGAATACTGTCAATTTTACAAATAATATTTATTACTATGGATTGTTGAATCTTCTTTATAGAGGAATACTATTAATTCTATAAATAATATTTATTAATATAGATTGTTGAAATCTTCAGTATCGTGGACGATTTCGTGCTAAATACCAAAATCTCAAACCTCAATAGCGAAATATCTGCATATTTTTCAATGTTTCCATCCAAATACTATCATGTCTATACGAAAACTTCGGGTTCTAACGAAGATGCCCTTGTTTCTTTTTTTTAACAATCTGTCTCGCAGCTGACTATTTCTATCAGCTAACAATTGGTGTATCCCCTATTTTTCATAGAAATGCCATAATAATCCACTAGGGATCAGTTTTGGTTCTATGCAGTCAGTGTATTTGTCTGTGTGGCAATATGACTTTTTGTCAGTATGTCGGCTTTGTTTTCCACTAACCTTTTAATGTTACGTTTAATATTTGTCTGATTGAGTAAATCCCGCGTGTAGCTGTGTTTACCCTATAGACAGGAACAGTTTATTGACTCTGTCATGTGAGGCAATTTAGGCTGTGTTTAAGCTGTCATGTGAGGCAATGTAGCTGTGTTTACCCTATAGACAGGAACAGTTTATTGACTCTGTCATGTGAGACAATTTAGGCTGTGTTTAAGCTGTCATGTGAGGCAATGTAGCCGTATTTACCCTATAGACAGGAACAGTTTATTGACTCTGTCATGTGAGACAATTTAATACAAAATAATGTCTTGCAACATGTTTAGTCATGCATACTCAGCCATGACCATGAGGTTTGTAATTTTAGTCTTTTACGCTATCTACGAGGGATAAAAATTTCTCAACTTTCATTTTTTCCTTACTAAAAGAATTCAACATTAAACATTCCATTCAAATTCTAAACAGTGTAATTTGAAATCTGAGAATGGTTGGACCATATGCTGTCACGTGCAGAGGTGCGATAACTGAATGGTCGATTTGTCTCATTAGTGTAGAGATTTACCAGAAACTGTATTTAGCTTAAACACTTGATTTGACTGAAAATCCCTGTCCTAATTTTTTCTAAATATGACCTACTTTTCGGAATATTGAACTTGAAAGTTAAATTTAGCAATCTTGATTGATATTCTGCATCTAAATGTATATCAACAAAATCTATAGGAAATTTGGAAAAACAAAATCATTCTCCAGCTCTATTTGCTGAGACAATATGCGACGGCTCCTATCATCATCTCACCTTTCACAAGAGTCGTTCTTTATAAGTGACTGTCCATTCTTAGTTGCACGAGAGGTAGACGAATAGTCGAGTCTCCCCTGCAATTTCTACTCGCCACAAATATCACGCAGCGACCTACTGAAAATCATTATGATGTTTTAGTCACTGATAGAACCTAAAGTAAGTAAAGCACTGACGGTGCACATTATAAATGATCCAATATATAGACGAGAAAGAATTATGGTTTCATACAGAACAGGTATTAGGTAATGGGAGCTACTTTTTTTATATACAGTTGAGACAATTTAAAGTCTGATGGCAAATATACTAATTGTCGATACGAGAATGCACATCGTTAGGTAATAGTTTATTAGAGGGCTCTTTTCTGTAGGATGTTCTGAGTTTTCCTCAGATTACCTGTAATTTTGCATTGTATTGGGCATTTTCTGTATGCAAGTAAACTTGAACTTGAATGAAATACAGAGAGTGAAAGAGGGTGGTGGGAGGTTATGCCTATGTCTGAATATTCTTTCTGCAGACGAAACTATTCCAATTCAATGAAAAATATCAAGAATGCATAAAGGAGAGGATACATTAGGGTATTATAACTCTGACCAAGGTGTTTGTCTCAGTTGTGAGACTATAGAGAGATGGAGGAGCCAGAATGTCCCAATATAACTTCTTTGTATTAACACAAATCCTAGAATAGAGGCGAGCTCGATATCATGGCCATTGTCCTGCTTTCATAGATACCAGTAAAGCATATATGCACGATGGACGGTTCATGCCGGGCTGGGATACATTGACAAGGATAATATAGCTAACATCTGATACAAAGATGCCAATTTTATGTTAAGACGTTTGAGATGTCGAGTCACACTTCATAGAAAACAGAAGTGACGAAACAGGGATGTGTGGTATCCCCGCTATCATTCGCGTTGTACATATACATGTACCGGAGAATTCGCCCATAATATTAGGGGTAGGCTTAAAAGTTGGAAAACAAGTTATTCTGGCTCTTCTTTGCAGAACACATTCTGGTGCTTGCGGAATCTAAGGAACCGCTACAGATTCTCCCTGACACAGCGAGAACATTTGGTTTTGAGCGCAAGGTCTTGTACATGCCCACAAACAAACGTTGTTATGGCTAGTGGACAGGACCACTTCATAAAAACTGGATAAGATTGATTTGAAAAAAAGAAGACGATACGAACATTGAAGATGTTGGAGAATCAAAATACTTATGAAGTAACTTGAAAACAAAAGATGAGTATCTTTGATAGTCGAAAACATGTGATGGTCAGAAAGTCGAAACAAATGCGTGAATTGTCCAAGTATATAACTAATACCTCGTGCAAACGCAGCAGGTCCTATGATACTTTGGGAGAGGGAGTCCCCATCCAGAGTTCCAGGGATTTTATATGGAGTGGAAATTGTAGAGTTTGAACTTCGGGCGGGCAGTTGGACTCTAGCGATGAATTGGTTGGCGGTATAGCGAAATCTATAGATATGGGGAACTTGGGTGGAGTAGAAGAGAAGAACAAGTGGAAAAATTGAAACTCAGTTACTATGGGCGGCTTAGTTCGTTAGACGAGGAGAGGAGGGCAACATAGCTCAAAAGATGGGAATCATCATAACCAGACATACCGTATGGTTCGAGGAACTGGGGATGAATAGTGGAATACAAGCGCCTAGTCCGTCATCTAATTTTCAACCGTCGTCCTTTAAAAAATTTCCCCGTTCTCAATACAAATACCTAATTCATATAACAGCATTAGCACCAAATATTAAAAAAAACCATTACAGTATACATAAATATTCAGCCGTGGTCCATCAAAGAATTTTCGCGTCCATAATCCAAAGACCTAATTCATATAATAACAGTAGCACCAAATTAAAAGAATAAATCATAGTATACATAAAACTAGGCTGGTTTCCTACAAGAGAGAAGCGGTCAACAGTTTTCAATAATGCCGGTAAGACATCATGATGTTCCAAAAATATCGATTCCGTGTCGCTGATCAGTATTCTTAATCTATATGAGTTTCGTTGTAAAGTCATCTAGATAATGATGTATCTCAGTCACACTTTCATTGTGTCTGTTCATATGAACACCATGAGGATCTTGCAGAACATGGGTTCATACGGCCCTTATAGCCCCTAGGTAAGCGGAATTGGACACCAGTTACAAAACGTACCTCCATAGACCTTTCACGCTATGCTAGTATTTTGCTATCAGCCAAATTTGAGACATATGAGTAGAGGCGCTTGGTGGTGTAGCCCTGTATTATAAGTGTATGCAATAATGTTTTGTGACATTGACTAAGATTGTCACATTTTACACATGATTTAGAAAATTCTACTGGGTGAGATATGATAACGCAGATCCCAATTTAATATTACTGTATAGAAACGGGTAGTTTACGATGTCGAAATTGTAATCATCTCTCTATAATCAATGTAATAGTGATATGCCATTGACAATCCAAGAGGGTTAGGTAAAACAAAGGAAGGAAGGAAAGAACTGTAACATCACGCGTTTGGGAAGAGACAGTTCCCCGAGTCAGGGGAATATGTGGACTTGATGAGCGATGGCCCATGTAGGGTGGCGTGCCCGACGTACCACGATGGATTGTTCGAGTAGGCCTACATCCAATCAATTCGCGGTTATTCAACACATAGGTCGAAAAACACGATGAAAATTAAAGTTTCCAGAGTCATAATTAAAAGCAACATATAAAGGTCGTGAACTCATATGACCTAACAGACCAATATTCTGACTGTATATCTAAAAACATACACAAAAACAAAAACTGATGCCTGTTATGATTTTTAACTCAGCCGCGCTTTTTTGTAGACATTCAATGTGGGTTACCTAGAGTGAAAAGAATTTCAAGATGGAAAAATGTTTTCAGTCAAAATGTTTTTGGGTTAATGTGGGTAAGTTGAAAGAAAAATAAAGTTCAAAATGGGAAATTGTTTTTTAGTTGAGAGGCTGTGAAACTTTGCAAGGTTAACTATTGGGTTAGGGGAAGTTAATCAAAGCCCCCTACAAAAGTAAAAAGGGCACTTAACGCCCATGGGGGGACAAATGTGTATACTTATGAGCGTCGGTCGTCATCGATAATATTAGAGGGGGATCCCCGTCCGAAACACGAGTTTAACGCTAGTTTGAGTTAACCAAACAGCAAGTTCAATGATAGAAGACAAAACATATCTGAAATGAAAGAGTTGTTCAAAAAGGGCTTAGTAACAGACCCTTCACATGACTGCCAATTCGAAATGCACACATGGGCTGGAGAAATTACAACACATATAAGGGAAGTGGGAAGGTGTGCCGACATACTGACAGTCACATGACTTCACAGTATAGTCTTCTGGTTAACCTATTCTAAAGCACATACCAAGAATCTAACGATTCGTGATGTGTGTTGTATCTCAGGTACGCTTTTATTGTACCTGTTCATGTGGCAACTCATACACCATACACCACGGTAGTTCATACACCATACACCACGGTAGTTCATACACCATACACCACGGTAGTTCATACACCATACACCACGGTAGTTCATACACCATACACCACGGTAGTTCATACACCATACACCACGGTAGTTCATACACCATACACCACGGTAGTTCATGCACCATACACCACGGTAGTTCATACACCATACACCACGGTAGTTCATACACCATACATCACGGTAGTTCATACACCATACACCACGGTAGTTCATACACCATACATCACGGTAGTTCATACACCATACACCACGGTAGTTCATACACCATACACCACGGTAGTTCATACACCATACACCACGGTAGTTCATACACCATACACCACGGTAGTTCATACACCATACACCACGGTAGTTCATACACCATACACCACGGTAGTTCATACACCATACACCACGGTAGTTCATACACCATACACCACGGTAGTTCATACACCATACACCACGGTAGTTCATACACCATACACCACGGTAGTTCATACACCATACACCACGGTAGTTCATACACCATACACCACGGTAGTTCATACACCATACACCACGGTAGTTCATACACCATACACCACGGTAGGTAGTTCATACACCATACACCACGGTAGTTCATACACCATACACCACGGTAGTTCATACACCATACACCACGGTAGTTCATGCACCATACACCACGGTAGTTCATACACCATACACCACGGTAGTTCATACACCATACATCACGGTAGTTCATACACCATACACCACGGTAGTTCATACACCATACATCACGGTAGTTCATACACCATACACCACGGTAGTTCATACACCATACACCACGGTAGTTCATACACCATACACCACGGTAGTTCATACACCATACATCACGGTAGTTCATACACCATACACCACGGTAGTTCATACACCATACACCACGGTAGTTCATACACCATACATCACGGTAGTTCATACACCATACACCACGGTAGTTCATACACCATACACCACGGTAGTTCATACACCATGCTCAGCTTCTATATGCTTAATGATATCATTAGACTGACAGTTCATTGTTTAAGGAGCGATTAGAAATATTGAAAAAGAACACAAATAATTACTGTAGATTGAATCACCAATCTAATAAATCCATATAAACTTGACCTTTCAATCAAATCGATCGAATTTTAAACTGAAAAGATTGGTCGCTAATTCCAAACCGGAGAAGTTTGAAATTAAGGTCAGGACTCAGTCTACTAGATTGATCTAATTAACCTATAGCACATAGAATTATATCCATTCACAAAGACCACTTTCTGGGTCGGAGAGGACAAGCCTTGAGTGGCAGAGGGTGCATAGAGTTATCTCATTTAGCCCAACGCACACAACGAACATTTTGTTGTATAAGAACAAAAACATTGTTGAGTGTTTTTGCCTGTTTTTGTTCGTGTTCCCCGCACACAGCGAACATTTCATCTCGAAACAAAGCGCCAGCGCCACAAGTAGACGAAGCTACCTTTGTCTTATGGGCGCGGCTCGCCAGTTGATTGTTTATTAGTTGGAAAATGGTACAAGAAATGTTCGCAGTCACCGCACACAGACGAGAAAAACTTGTTCCAGGGCAAAACAAGTTTGATCTCACAAACTTTTGTTCCGAACAGTTGTTTTCTGTGAGCAGACTAAAATAGCTCGGAATATTGTTTTTGTTCTAATACATTAACATGTTGGCTGTGTGCGTTGGGCTGTATATGACGTTCTGATTTTACTGTGGTCGATGAGGGTAACCTAACCTGAACAATCCAAATGACGTCTACTAGGATATTTAACGATCATTGGGTGCCGAAAACATTACATATACGTGTACAAACTTCCTCACAAACTGTACATGGAAAATAATCAACCTCACACATTTAGGTTTATATTCTGCAGTGCGCCTGCTCACCTTTGTTGTCTTTCCCGTCCGTAGGACGAGCTTTACGTTAGTATCTATTAAGACTATCATTTCATGGGCAACTGGCGTGGGACGTAGAAGTCGCTCTATATTCCGTGTAGATTGGAGTCTGCAGTAAATGTGATGATCATTGCACTCGCTCTGGACTCCCTGAAATAAAGTTCCCGCTTGAAAAAATGCGCCATAAACCGTCTATCGTCCGCTATCAGAATTGTTGTCCCAGTTGGAGAAGGGCAGACGGGACCTCACAAAAACAGAATATTCTTTCTCGCACGAGACGTTTAATTTCCTGGTTAGTGCAGAAAAACCCTATGTTCAGTATCTTTCTTTACTGTAGTATCTTTCAAAATACATAAATGTGGAAATTTGATATCCTTTCACGGAAACACAACAGCTTTTTTCTAAAGTTTTCTGTCACAGTCCGCGATGATCAATTGCAATGAACTTGACGTCAGAGTCTATTAGCCCGACCCTTTGCACAAGCGTGTCATTGCAAAAAAGAGTACATCGTTTCTTCTCAACACAAGTGATATTTTCCTGGAACAACAGATCACTGAAGCGAACAGTTATTGACAACTGGTCTATGAATTTCAATTATTGACTGTTTGAGGAAAAAAATACCACGAATAAATTTGCATCCACTTTAGACCAGTACGCAGATATTAGTCGTTATCTTGGCTTGAATAAACATAAACGCTGGTCTATGCCCCCAGATTATGTGGCGTAATATGTATCAAGCCTATCACGTTCAGGGCACAGACATCACCAAGCTTAACACATAGATGACTTCGCCTATGTTATCTCATGGATAAGATCACGTCCATATCACCGAAATCAACGAGCTCATCGCATGGACCACACCACGTTCAAGACACAGATTTCACTAGACAAAGTTCATGAAAACACACATCTCCAACTCATCACAAGAATAACACCGCAGTCATGGCAACACATAACCAATCTTATCACATGTGCTATATACCATGTTTGCGACACGACCATCAATACACCACGTTCATCACACGAAAATCGTCAAACTTATTTCATGGATAACATCGTGTTAGTAGTGGAAAAAGGAGTATCTCAAGACAGTGATAAGGGATAAGGGATCAGTGACATCAATTGACCTCATGAATTTTGAACCCCGTGTAAACTTTTGACCGCGTAATCTTTTACCTCGAGAAGGGGATCATTAAGCACGCGTTTTGTTGTTTTTTGCTTTTTTCCATACTCCATTCTCATTTATCCATCGTTATTCAGCTTTATACAGGTCTTTGTGAGAGGTATATAGCTCACAAACTACAGCTGTTGTCTCGCTCTGTCGATTTTGATTGAACGTATTAATTGTGTAGAACAGCTATCCCTTTCTTCGGTTGTACCTTTGTCCGTCAGCTGACCCATAAACTTTTAACCCAGTGAACTATTGACCTCGTAAACTTTTGACCTCGTAAATTTTAAACATTATATGAAAGGGGATCAATATACACGTATTTCTTCTCTTTTTTTTGCTTTACTCTATTCCCATGTATCCATTTTCATCCAGTCTGATGCAAATCTAATGAGAGAAGGCTTTCTTGTATGTGGGTGGATAGAACATACCACGGCTACTGTCTCGCTCCTCTAAGTAGGGAATGAATGCTTGAATTACATAGAGCAGGTGTGTACATAATTATTTGCACCCTAGTCAGGTAGCTGTTCCTTTGTCCGCATGCCGACTCTCGAGGCGGGTCATCCTTTTTGACTTTTATATAATCAGATGTATCTCTTGTCCGCATACGATCATATTAGATATACCATCATATTAGATACTGTGCAGAGATCAAAGTCTGTAGAGTGCAGGAAGCAACGTGGTAATGTTCTCAAACCGAAAGTAGATGTATATATGTCTTTTTCAACTTATATTACGACTGTATCGATTGGTGAGCTCGCATTCTTAGAAAAACCGTCGAACCCATCACATTTTCACTACAATAGATTTACCGTGTTGCCGTGGACAGAAGACTACGTTAGGGATGCGATGAATGTGTCAAATTAAATGTAGACCAGTCGAGAGCCTTGTTAGGGCAAGAACAAGAAGCGCCTCGGAATGGGCGAAGGGACTTGATCAACATTCGCAATCCCAGCAGACTACACAGGCTACCGATACGAGAACTTAAACTTTCAATCCACATGTTCAAAGGGATTAAAATTACATCCATGTCTCCAACTCAACAAGTTGTAGAACGGGCTGAAGCAAAGTGCGATAGATAGGGCTAGACAATCAACGTTCACTCGGCACAACCAACCGTCAAAGAAAAAGGAAATACTAACCCTCCGAGACTTGTGCAGAGACACGGAAACAACGTGTGAAGGGAAAACGATTGGACATGTTTTATTCGTAAGGATAGTTAAAGTTAACTATTTGAGTCTAATCTACATGAAACATCCTCAAGGAAATTTATAATTATTCGTTTGAGAGTCATATATGGAGGATAGGTGAGATGAAGAGAGGGTGTGACTCGAACTGATCCGGACTCATCCGGACTGATCCGGAATGATTGGAGGGAGGAACGAATGATTGCTTGATAATAGACATATATACAATACGCAAACACGAAAATTAAACAATATCCGCTTTATTCATAAACCTATAGCTAATGTTAAGCAAATCGCGGGGAACAATGATACATTGACAAACAATTGATTCTCATATATCGATGCAATATTTTCGGGTAAAACTATTAATTTACTTCACATATCCTTCACATATCATATATCTGATGAAATTATTACCCCATTTCTTGTTCAGATTCAATTTTCTTAACCTCATCATTTCCCGCAGTGTCATAGATGGCATTATCTCTCTCAACCAAAATATCAAATAGGCTCTTCGCTGCCTTAATCGCCTGCTTGAGCGATTCATCATAGTCTATACCGTATAGCGCTTGTAGGGGCCTCGTTGTTTTCAAAATTTAGTTGTGACTATATATACACCATGCAAGCATGTTGTGACTGGTGATCTTGATATATAGTGAGTGATGAAGACCTAAAACAATCCTGATGAAGGGACCTAAATATACAGAGTCGAGAAAAATAAACCTGAAGTCGGACCAGGAGATAGTCCTGACTGCACTGGAAGAGTATGTTATTGAGTGGTCAAAGCGAGAAAAAGTTGAATCTACAGTACTCGTTGACTGGCCGAACCTCACTAAGATCAAGGTAGTTGAGACAATCCGCCATATTGACAGTAGTACAGAGAAACCTCAATTCGCAAGAAGTTCTAGCAAATCTCCAGAGTAAACATGTCATAGTCCCAGAAGACTAAGCTCGAAATAATGTAATGCATTATTATTATTATTATTAAACATGTAAATATTACTATTACCAGGTGCTGGTTTACGAGTTGAGTACAAGCACACCATCGCCGAATACGTCTACTTACTCCAAAACAACATCTACTCTGGAAGCTTTATTTAATAACCAGAAAACGTTTCTCGAGGAAAGAGGTATTTGCCTTCCAACCACTTCGATATACCGAAAGTGTACTGGACTCCCAAAATGCATAAATCACCATACAAAGCTAGATTCATAGCTGGTTCTAGAAGCTGCACTACCAAGCTTCTTTAAACCCTGTTGACGATAGAAAAGGTATTGCGCCACTATTTCTAAGAACTCTGACTTTGAATGCATGTGGATATTGAAAAATTCAAAATGTCTTACTGAAGAAATAGATGCTAAAGGTCACATACTGTACAGAATTGTATCCACATAGGGTTTCTCGACTCTCTATTCTACAATTCCTCATCAGGACCTTATTGACTGTCTTAGTTCATTAATAGTATCGGTGTTCAAGAAAGCCATAAAGCATTCTTCATCTTTACTGCATACAAGGGAAATCATTCATTCGATGTTTCTCTGTTTTTTGAGTTGCTTGAATTTCTCATTAATAATATCTATGTGAAAGTCGGCATTACAATATATCAACAGCATATAGGTATTCCAGTGGATACTAATTCGGCACCCCTTATGACTGACCTAAATCTTCTCTCTGATGAATATTATTTTTTGCAGACGCTTTCAAAAACAGTTAATTTCAAAGCCCGTTCCTTCTCATTCACCAAACGTTATATAGACGATCTTCTTGCTATGGATAATCTCAATAAAAATGACGCAATGAAGGATATATATCCTACACTGGATTTGAAGAAAACTACTGATGGCTCAAACGGCATATATCTTTATCTATATAAAAATGAAGCGAGCCTTCTCTCTCACCCACTTTACGACAAAAGAGATGATTACAATTTCGACATCGTAAACTATCCCTATCTGGACAGTGATATATTCTCTAATGGACGACGGCTGGATTATGAATGACGGACTAGACGCTTGTAATACCAGAGGGACCTGCATATGGCGTATACATATCTCGCCTAGTAGCATTTGCTAGATGCTGTATTAAATGTGACGATTTTAATCAACGTCACAAAACATTATTGCAGAAACTTATAAAAGAGAGCCATATCATCAAGCGCCACCACTCGAAGTTTCTCAAATTCGACGATACATATCGCATGCTGATAGCAAAATACGAGCGTAGCGTGAGAGATCTAAGGCGGTACGTTTCGTAACTTGTGTATAATTCCGCTTAACACGGGGCCAGGGGCCGTATAAACCAATGTATTTCAAGATCCTTATAGCGTTCACATGAACAGTCACACTCAAAGCGTGACTAAAATACATCATACTCTAGAAAACGACTTTAGAACGCAAATCCTATGGATTAAGAATACTGATCAGCGATACGGTTTTGATATTTTTGGGTACATCATAATGTCTAGCTGGCATCATTGAAAACTGTTGACCGGTTTTCTCTTGCACGAAACTAGCCTAGTTTTATGTACACTATGATTTATTCTTTTAATTTGGTGCTACTGTTATTATATGAATTAGGTCTTAGGATTATGGACGCGGAAATTCTTTGATGGACGACGGCTGAATATTGAATGACGGATTAGATGCCTGTATTGTAATCGTTTTGCGTGATTTGCCAATTCATGATTTATTGTAATGTGATTTGTGTAAAATTTCTTCATCTCTGGTATGTAATCATCCTTGGCCATTTCACCAGATTCATCTTCGTCATAACCTTGATTCAAATGCTGCTGTTTCCTCTCTTCAATATCGTCGGTATACTCTTCATTTATAGAATTGGCAAGCATCTCTTTCCACACATTACGTTCAAAACGTTTCCGTATGTGAGTAGGTACGACTATCTACTTAGTATGAATGCTTACATCATAATCACTCTCATCCCCTGAAAAGTATATTCTGTTACGTCGATCCATACCAACCATGTTTGTAATCTGTTGAGGCTCATCATATTCATTCCGTTTAAATCAGGGTGAAGATGTCCGTGTATATAGCCCATTCTCAACCTTCGCACACTTTTTAATCTCCGGTCTACTAGTTGTTATTGTATGAACCGATATCTCTGGAAGCCTTACCATGGTCGAATAATTTATGTACTATTTAATAACTGATACGTTGTCGTGGTGAGATCCTTTGGTAAGCAGATCTGAAAGTCTCTTATCTTGTTTGGACTCAATCATAAGGTCGTCTATTATTATCAATCTTTTAAACAGCGGGATCGAAATATTCGACATCACCGAAGTTTGAAGGTATACCCTTCACAAACTCTATGCCAGGGACTCGACTCGTCATATTTTCGAAAAGCGGTTATCTTTTACCATAGCAGTAGATAATTATCTATGGGATGGGCTTAATATAGTCTTCGATTAATATCGTCTGGTATATACATTTGTATGTCTTTTCATCTAAGTAGAATTCAGATCGCATTCCTATTAGTTTGGGATTACTCTGTTCTGGTCCAAATGTTGCTTGTCCCTGCCTCTCCTTTTCCACTACTTATATTCAAAAAACATATATCACTAAGCTGGTCGCATCGGCATTTTACATTTATATGCACAGTGTACATGTATATGGGAAGTTTACATGAACTTGAAGAGCATACATGTACGTCTTATCTTCAATTCTCCGCTGCTGAATATATAACCTTGCGAAAATATGGTTGCATATGGTATACATCGGAACTGATACAGCTAATTGATTGAAAATTGTTCATCAGAAGATATTATGCTGAATATCAAAACGGAGTGATGAAATAGAAATGACCGTTTTTGTCTCCCCGGGTGGAAGGGTGCGACAGGGGGGAGTCAATATACCCTTAACTCGGATATTCTGGAACTACGTCGGTTGTCCATAACAGTTATCCTTCCGGGTCGTCTGTACATCTATAATTATTCAACATTAAGTTTACATATTACATGTACATATATTTTACAACAGTATCTGGGAGTCTAGAAGATGTGCACGCATCATCTGTTCAATGAATAAAAGACTTTTCCGCAGTAGAACAAAAACTATTCCGGTAAAATGTTCATCTGCATTTAAGAATGGTCAAGTAACAACCACATCTGGCGATCTTTCGAAATATAGCGTTCTCCGATTATCACACCTAACCCTGACTGGTCAAGTACTGCTGTACAATGGTACTTAATGTCAGGTCTCTGACGGCTATTCTCATATGGCTGCGGTTAGGGACAGGGGTTACCAGCGTTGAGTACTCTCTACCCAGACACTCTTGCGAAAGTTATCAAATTCGAATAATTGCTTTTAAAAGACGGATTAATATCATCATCCATCAAACTAAGTTGTGTGGAAAGAGAGTTCGATGAATTTCCCTTTCTTTGATAGTGTGAAGTGTACCATGAGAGAGCCGTCGAGCTCTCGTTCTCGGCCGCGGTACGCCCTCGAGATCTCATCATCCGCCACTCTCCACGACCGCGGACTGGCCGATGATAACATGTCTGGCCACGATCCACTGGGCTGCGAAATTACATTATTTGCTTTCTTACCCTCCTATTATACACGTACCATTTTCCAGGCACCTCTTTTATAAAATGCCAGTGAATTGAGGGCTCGAGTGAGGGGTCTTCAGACTGGGAACACTCCCTGTCTCCCGGGGGAGGAGTTCCCTGTATACAAGGCGATGGACCTCATAGAATATCCTGTGTTCCTCTCTAAGACGTCGTAACATCAATGGGTTCGGACATAATAACATCATTCTGCTGTAAGAGCTATGAAAGCCCGTAACTTTCACTGTTTCGCCACCACAGATTTGGAGATTGACCCTCGATAGACACGGAGACAGAGTTTGTAAGAAATCCAACAGAAGGTTTTATGGGGAATAATTTAAATGGTATTTCACACGAGTAATTAGTTCCATGGATGTTCAGTCGGCATAAATATATCATCTGTCGAGAGGCGTGAGACGCAACTGTAGAAAAAACTCGCTCACAATGCCGGCCAGGTTTTTCAATTTGTAACGTTGTGTATAGCACACAAAAAGATCAGCTCTTTGATTTAAGTTTTGATAGTCACCAAAAGGAAATTCATAATTAGATAAAGTTTACTTCTGAATCGTGTTGTTATAACGGTGTTAAGGGGAGGTCAGGCATAAACTCACTGGTGAGTAAATCCTTGATTTACATCTGATTTACGTGTCTTTAACACAGAGAAAACTGTTTGATCCGGGAAACACGTAGTCTGAATGGAAAACGAATTTGTAGAGATGTTCGCGAGAAAATTAAAGATATGAGAGAGCTGATCCATAAGATAAAGGTTAACTTGGTACAACGGAAGAACTTGCATAATTTCACAAAGAATAATCCTTCTGCTTCGTAGTTTCTGTGCTGGATAATATCTCATCGTTATTACACAATAATGATAAATGTTTTAATTATTAATTGTAAGCTGAGCTACTTTATATGGAGATGCAGTTTGTATGTTGTGCATATTTGCTCCAAAATTCCCAGGCAATCTGTTGTATATTAAAGAAATTCGCCAGCAACTCCCATCATTGAGAGACGTAACGTTAGTCATCAATGATATAATGACAGGGACAATTGGGTGTTATACGGACAGGGGCGGTGGCTGTGGGGGTGTTATACGGACAAGGGCGGTGGCTGTGGAGGTGTTAGGCGCGGTGGCTGTGGGGGTGTTATATGGACAAGGGCCGCTGGAGTTGGGGAGAGGTAAAGAGTGAAATAACAATGGAAGTTCATGTAATAGCGAGTATCTTTAAATTTCAAGAAATCATCTACATTTTTCGAAAGAAAAATGCATAAAACACAGGATATATGAGCGAATTCCTTCAATTTTCCAAAAATTCTCTGCACAGTATGAAATAACAAGTAATTCTCTACAAAGTATGAAATAACAAGTAATTCTCCATACAGTATAAAATAAGAAGTAATTCTCTACACAGTATGAAATAACGAGTAATTCTCTACATCACAATATGAAATAAGAAGTAATTCTCTACACAGTATGAAATAACAAGTAATTCTCTACACAGTATGAAATAACGAGTAATTCTCTACACAGTATGAAATAACAAGAACCTAATTGCTGACACTGTGGCCTACGTCATTAAAATGAAATCTTGCTGGTGTTTTAGAGGTTTTTTAGGAGTTTCTTTTGTATCGCCAGAGTCTTTCGACCTCAATAAGTTTCTTGTTTGCCTGCAGCAGGTTTTTCTGAAAATTTAGTGACAAACTATATCCATGGGTCAGAGTAATAGTGCAATGTATTCAATATTTTTTTATGCCACAGTGACATGACGTTCCCTGACCTCAATTTTGGTAAGCGACTTCTGCCTGGCCCTGTAGTTATCCTGGTAAAATTTGAGAGAAACCCGTTAATTTGTTAGAAAGTTAGTGAACTAATTAAATCAAAATTAGTAGAAGAAGGAGACAGAGGAGAACGTTCAGTCCATAGGAATTCGACTGCTATAGCTGACTAGGTGCAAAAACAAATCATCAGGTGGCCGAGTTGTTTAGAGGGCAAGCTTTTGTCTGCTGATCATTCATGGAGGTATACGTTCGAATGTCATATACTCTCGGGGTTCATACTGGTACCAGTGATTGTGCTTTACCAAAAAGTAAAATTAGTTGAATCTTCATGATTCCATACAAATGTGTTTGTGGCAATCGAGAAAAGATAAGGACGATGAGAAGTTTTATTAATTTGTTGAATGCCATCTGCTCACCTTGGAGCCAAAATAAAGTTGATATATGAAAAAAAAAATAAAACTTCAATGAAGGATTCCAAAATGTGCAAAACCAGTTATAATTGCACCAGATATGTCATTATGGCTTGGGCTCTGGTGCGAAATATGACTAACTAATTTGTAAGAAGTTAAGTATATCGCATCCGTTTGATGAACATCTACCGGCCTTCTGCAGATTTGCAGTTCTCGGCCGTGAAGTCTCAATGTTAATGCTACAAGCCTATCCTATTCTAGAATCTCCCTTTATCTGCTTCTATGATTCTGTATCTATGAGCCTCTTTGCTGATCCCATGAGAGTCGTTATGCTGGAGACTGCCCACACAGGATCTGGTCCAGGACGGTTTAATATAATCATGACGAACAGAATATCTCTATGAATCCCTCTCTGAGAAGCTGACAGTCTCATTAGGTGAATAAAAGGGATATCGTATATCGTAGACATTACTATCATCACTCACAATTATCATTACCAGATCTGCTACAGGTCATCCATGAAATCACACGAGATTTCGCTTTTACGGCAGTTTTTACAATCACAGCATAAATCAGCCGAGATTGAATTGGTTATTTTGATTTAAAACTAATTTCGGGATTGATTCGAGAAATCACCATTCCATAGGCCTACTCGAAGAAAACTGTACAAATACAAAGTTATCTAAATATCAATTCAATGTTGGCGCTGATTGGGAAGTTCATGAAACAGCCGAACACGTGTGTGATATACCAGGCTTCGTAAATCGAAACCAAAAAGTTCAGTCGAAGGTAGGAGCGGGGAGGGGCGGGAAGGCGAGAAGGGGAGCGGGGAGGGGCGGGAAGGCGAGAAGGGGAGCGGGGAGGGGCGGGAAGGCGAGAAGGGGAGCGGGGAGGGGCGGGAAGGCGAGAAGGGGAGCGGGGGGGGGCGGGAAGGGAGCGGGGAGGGGCGGGAAGGCGAGAAGGGGAGCGGGGAGGGGCGGGAAGGCGAGAAGGGGAGCGGGGGGGGGCGGGAAGCGCGAGGCGAGAAGGGGAGCGGGGAGGGGCGGGAAGGCGAGAAGGGGAGCGGGGAGGGGCGGGAAGGCGAGAAGGGGAGCGGGGAGGGGCGGGAAGGCGAGAAGGGGAGCGGGGAGGGGCGGGAAGGCGAGAAGGGGAGCGGTAGACGAACGAGGGGATGAATATACAGACACAGCAATGTTTCAGTAGTGATGCATCAAACTGTGGAATGAATGTATGGTTTTTCAGAAAACTTCCAGGCGCCTCAAGCAAGAGACTCAAGCTGTCCATTCATCCATGACTCAACTGGAAGTATCAGAATATCCGCTTACCATGGTAGTGAAATATAAACAACAAGCGCTGGCCAACAATTCCATGTTCCAACTTCGTAACTTCGCGTAACACAAACATCAAGATGCTCATTAAAAGTTTTAGAACCCACTCCACACAGTATTAATTGATCAGTTCTTTGTTAGAAAGGCTATTGCAGATATCTTACTTTAAATGGAGAAGCTTGGAAAAACGGTGATGGTTTTACTTATAAATGCACAATTTACCTTTAATACCCATCTGTCCAGGACATTTAACCTTTCGTATTCCTTCTTATTCAATTACGATTAAAAATTGGTTCAGTTCTCAGATGATCAGACATTTGAGAGAAGTGTCGTCTTTATCAAATTATCACCCTATCCAACTATAACCCCAACTATCACCCTATCTATCACCCTATCCAACTATCACCCTAACTATCACCCTATCTATCACCCTACCCAACTATCACCCCATCTATCACCCTATCCAACTATCACCCTAACTATCACACTAACTATCACCCTATCCAACTATCACCCCAACTATAACCCTATCCAACTATCACCCTAACTATCACCCTATCCAACTATCACCCTAACTATCACCCTATCCAACTATCACCCTAACTATCACCCTATCCAATAATCACCTTAAATATCACCCTATCCAACTATCACCCTAACTATCACCCTATCCAACTATCACCCTAACTATCACCCTATCCAACTACCACCCTAGCTATCACCCTATCCAACTATCACCCTATCTATCACCCTATATATCACCCTTTCCAACTATCACCCTAACTATCACCCTATCCAACTACCACCCTAACTATCACCCTATCCAACTATCACCCTATCTATCACCCTATACTACTATCAGCCTATCCACCTATCACCCTATCTATCACCCTATCCAACTATCACCCTAACTATCACCCTATCCAATTATCACCTTAACTATCACCCTATCCTACTATCACCCTAAATATCACCCTATCTATCACCCTATCCAACTATCATCCTAACTATCACCCTATCCAACTATCACCCTAACTATTACCCTATCCAACTATCATCCTAACTATCACCCTATCCAACTATCACCCCAACTTTAACACTATCCAACTACCACCCTAACTATCACCCTATACAACTATCACCCTAACCAACTATCACCCTAACTATCACCCCATCCAACTATCACCCTAACTATCACCCTATCCAACTATCACCCTAACTATCACCCTATCCAACTATCACCCTAACTATCACCCTATCCAACTATCACCTTAAATAACACCCTATCCAACTATCACCCTAACTATCACACTATCCAACTATCACACTAACCAACTATCACCCGAAAAATCACCCTATCCAACTATCACCCTAACCAACTATCACCCTAACTATCACCCTATCCAACTAACACCCTAACTATCACCCTATCCAACTACCACCCTAACTATCACCCTATCCAACTATCACCCTATCTATCACCCTATCCAACTATCACCCTATCTATCACCCTATCCAACTATCACCCTAACCAACTATCACCCCTATCTATCACCCTATCCAACTATCATCCTAACTATCACCCTATTCAACTATCACCCTAACTATCACCCTATCTACCTACCACCCTGACTATCACCCTATCCAGCTATCGCCCTATCCAACTATCACTATAACTATCGCCATATCTAACTATCATCCTATCCACCTATCACTCTATCCAACTATCACCCTATCCAACTATCGTCCTATCCAACTATCACTATAACTATCATCCTATCCCGCTATCGCCCTATCCAACTATCACTATAACTATCACCATATCCAGCTATCGCCCTATCCAACTATCACTATAACTGTCACCCTATCCAACTATCACTATAACTATCGCTCTATCCAACTATCACCCTATCCAACTATCACTCTATCCAACTATCACCCTGTCCAATTATCGTCCTATCCAACTATCACTATAACTATCACCATATCCAGCTATCGCCCTATCCAACTATCACTCTATCTAACTATCACCCTATCCAACTATCACCCTATCCAACTATCACTATAACTATCACCATATCCAGCTATCGCCCTACCCAACTATCACTATAACTATCATCCCATCCATCTATCGCCCTATCCAACTATCACTATAACTATCATCCCATCCAACTATCACCCTAACTATCACCCTATCCAACTATCACCCTAACTATCACCCTATCCAACTATCACCCTAACTATCACCCTATCCAATAATCACCTTAAATATCACCCTATCCAACTATCACCCTAGCTATCACCCTATCCAACTATCACCCTAACTATCACCCTATCCAACTACCACCCTAGCTATCACCCTATCCAACTATCACCCTATCTATCACCCTATATATCACCCTTTCCAACTATCACCCTAACTATCACCCTATCCAACTACCACCCTAACTATCACCCTATCCAACTATCACCCTATCTATCACCCTATACTACTATCAGCCTATCCACCTATCACCCTATCTATCACCCTATCCAACTATCACCCTAACTATCACCCTATCCAATTATCACCTTAACTATCACCCTATCCTACTATCACCCTAAATATCACCCTATCTATCACCCTATCCAACTATCATCCTAACTATCACCCTATCCAACTATCACCCTAACTATTACCCTATCCAACTATCATCCTAACTATCACCCTATCCAACTATCACCCCAACTTTAACACTATCCAACTACCACCCTAACTATCACCCTATACAACTATCACCCTAACCAACTATCACCCTAACTATCACCCCATCCAACTATCACCCTAACTATCACCCTATCCAACTATCACCCTAACTATCACCCTATCCAACTATCACCCTAACTATCACCCTATCCAACTATCACCTTAAATAACACCCTATCCAACTATCACCCTAACTATCACACTATCCAACTATCACACTAACCAACTATCACCCGAAAAATCACCCTATCCAACTATCACCCTAACCAACTATCACCCTAACTATCACCCTATCCAACTAACACCCTAACTATCACCCTATCCAACTACCACCCTAACTATCACCCTATCCAACTATCACCCTATCTATCACCCTATCCAACTATCACCCTATCTATCACCCTATCCAACTATCACCCTAACCAACTATCACCCCTATCTATCACCCTATCCAACTATCATCCTAACTATCACCCTATCCAACTATCACCCTAACTATCACCCTATCTACCTACCACCCTGACTATCACCCTATCCAGCTATCGCCCTATCCAACTATCACTATAACTATCGCCATATCCAACTATCATCCTATCCACCTATCACTCTATCCAACTATCACCCTATCCAACTATCGTCCTATCCAACTATCACTATAACTATCACCCTATCCCGCTATCGCCCTATCCAACTATCACTATAACTATCACCATATCCAGCTATCGCCCTATCCAACTATCACTATAACTGTCACCCTATCCAACTATCACTATAACTATCGCTCTATCCAACTATCACCCTATCCAACTATCACTCTATCCAACTATCACCCTGTCCAATTATCGTCCTATCCAACTATCACTATAACTATCACCATATCCAGCTATCGCCCTATCCAACTATCACTCTATCTAACTATCACCCTATCCAACTATCACCCTATCCAACTATCACTATAACTATCACCATATCCAGCTATCGCCCTACCCAACTATCACTATAACTATCATCCCATCCATCTATCGCCCTATCCAACTATCACTATAACTATCATCCCATCCAACTATCACCCTATCCAACTATCACTATAACTATCACCCTATCCAACTATCACTATAACTATCACCCTATCCAACTATCACCATATACAACTATCGCCCTATCCAACTATCACCCTATCCAACTATCACTCTATCCAACTATCGCCCTATCCAACTATCGTCCTATCCAACTATCACTATAACTATCACCCTATCCAACTATCACTATAACTATCGCCCTATCCAACTATCACCCTATCCAACTATCACCCTATCCAACTATCACCGTATCCAACTATCGTCCCATCCAACGATCACTATAACTATTACCATATTCAGCTATCGCCCTATCCAACTATCACTCTATCTAACTATCACCCTATCCAACTATCACCCTATCCAACTATCACTATAACTATCACCATAACCAGCTATCGCCCTATCCAACTATCACTATAACTATCACCATATCCAGCTGTCGCCCTATCCAACTATCACTATAACTATCATCCCATCCAACTATCGCCCTATCCAACTATCACTATAACTATCACCCTATCCAACTATCACTATAACTGTCACCCTATCCAACTATCATCCTATCCAACTATGACCCTATCCAACTATCACCCTATCCAACTATCACTCTATCCAACTATCGCCCTATCCAACTATCACTATAACTATTGTCATAGTATTACAGTATAAAGTTAGACACTGAGGATATTTCCAGAATGATAGACCTGAGGTAAACATGTTTACGTTCTGTTGTATTCATGGAATTTTCTCGTAATCGTGACCGATTTATCGTGAGTGAATTGTGTGAGTTGTCCGACTAGTGTTTTCTAGAAGATTCTATGATTGCAGATGGTTGTTCTGCGTACAGCCCGTATGACCCTGAGGGGTTTGTGCATAGCGCCATCTATACATGCATCGGGAGGCCCGTATGACCTGTGCGGAGCGCCATCTGTACATATAGATCTTCATTGTATTCAATATTAAACATTCTTGAAGTTTCTGGAATGAGAAAGCACTTGTTTATCTGGGTTAATTATGTCGAACTTTCTCGTAGTTGTTGTAATCTTATCTGGGTTAAATCTTACGTCATTGTTGTACCGATGGAAGTTTCTTGATCTGATAGAATAATCTCGAATTCCCGATAAAGTATAAATTGCTCGAAGTTTAGTGATCGAGGAGGCGATTCGAACGACTTACGTGGGTGCGTCATCATTATTACTATTGACTAACATTTGCCTGAGATAACTGACTGCTGGATTATATATTCCTGTTGGCTGTGTTCGACCGCTGTGTATTATCTACGTGATTGAACTGACGAAAACTGGACAACAGCTGAGCGTTATTGACTGTGGAAATACAGGAACGCGATTTCACCACGGACTGTATAGAGATTAGCACGTTGATACGGACTCTGAGAGATATACCGGTATAACATTGAACAGTAAGATTTTATTTGACCTTTATTTGCTGTATTGACCCAACTTAATTTGTATATGATTTCAGTATTGTAAATAAATAGTTGATTATTGATTCTCGACTTCACAAATCTTTCTGTTGCGTTTTTCTATTATCGTTTAGACGTAACAGAAATTGGGGGCCTGCCCGCGAGCTTTGTTTACATTCCAGCTTTGCAACATAGTTCTAAAATTGATACATTTTCTGAATTTGTGAAGTCGAGGAGTAGTATATTATCAGTATGTCATTTGACCCAGCTCAATTTGCTTCAAAGCCTGGTCAGGAGGAATTTGACGAACTACGCAAAGAGGATTTGTTCGCGCTGTGTAAATTCCTACAAATTAAAGTTAAAACATCTTGGAGAAAGCAAGAAATTAAGAAACTCATTATTAAACATTTTGTTAGCAAACAACTTTGGGATGAAAGTGATTTTGATTTAACTTAGGAAACAGCTGATGATCTGGAAATAAGGAAATTAGAATTGCAAAATCAGCTGGAATTAAAGAAATTAGAATTAGAGAAGGACAGAGAATTAGAGAGAGAAAGGGAAGAAAGACAGTTTCAGTTAAAGAGAGAAAAGTTAGAAAAAGAGGAAAGAGAGAAAGAGAAAGAAAGACAGTTTCAGTTAGAAATGAAGCATATGGAATTACAGTCGCAAACAAGTCCTCCTGCACATACACCTGTACAATCAAAATTTGATGCAGCTCGACAACTACGTCTCGTCCCACCATTTCAGGAAAAAGAAGTTGATAAATATTTTCTGCATTTTGAGAAAATTGCTGAAAATTTAAACTGGCCGAAAGAAAATTGGAGTTTGCTTCTTCAAAATGTTTTGATCGGAAAGGCAAGGGACATTTACACTCAATTGATAAGGAAGCAAGCATCAAATTATGATATGGTGAAGGATTTAATCCTCAAAGGTTATGAATTAGTTCCTGAAGCCTATAGACAAATGTTTCGTAGTTGTGAAAAAGAAAACTCTCAGACTCATGTAGAATTTGCTCGTTCAAAAGAACAGTTATTTGATAGGTGGTGTGCTTCGGTTAAAATTGACAACAACTTTGAAAACCTCAGACAGCTTATGCTTGTAGAGGAATTTAAAAGGTGTATCCATGGTGATATTAGAACATTTCTTGATGAAAAGAATGCCAACACTTTAGACGAAGCAGCCCGATTGCTGATGAATACGCTCTGACACACAAATTATCATTTGTCAATGCTGTTAAGCCAAGTTCATTCCAGTCTAACGTCTCAGGTAACAAATCCAGTTCTTTCTCAAGGCTTAAAACTTTTAACCCCAGTTACAAAGGTCAAAGGTCAAACACAAAGTCTCAGTCACCCACTTTTAACACTCAAAATAAGTCTCCCGTTTGCAGCTACTGTAAAAAGGACGGCCACTTGATGGCTAACTGTTTTAAATTGAAAAGAAGACAACAAGATCAAGCCTTTCAAAAGCCTAGTGGTTTCCTCACTTCAAGATCTTTACCCAAGCAGGTTAGTGACGTTCATAATGTATATGATGTTAAGATGGTCAAGGACACTGTTCCTATTAGTTCTATCAAGGATAAGGTTGACAGTTTTTCAAATCCTGTTATGGAGATTTTTGAACCATTTATCCACAATGGTTTTGTGTCACTTTCAAGTGATTTTTCTAATGCTACTCCTGTGAAGATTTTGCGAGATACGGCCGCGTCCCAGTCTCTTTTGTTGGCAGATATTTTGCCGTTTTCTGATTCTTTAATGTCCTGATTAAAGGGGTAGATTCTGTAAATTATACACCGGAACGCTCCATAACATTCATCTGTCTTCCGACTTGATTTCTGGACCTGTGACGGTGGGTATTAAAGGTAGTTTACCGTTTGAGGGTGTTCAATTACTTCTTGGCAATGATCTTGCGGGAGATAAGGTCGGGGTTAACCCGATTGTAACTGACAAGCCTTGTTTGGATCAGATTCATGATCCAGTTGAAGTTTGTATCCTGCTTGTGCAGTTACTAGAGCCATGAGTAAATTGGCTGAAGACTCTGAAAAGTCTCTTAAAGATGACGTCATCGATGACGTTTGTTTGTCCGACACCTTTGTGTATTTAAATGATGAGGCTGATAAGCCACATTTGGACAGCAAATTGGAATGTTCTAATGACAAAATTTCAAAATCACAGCTGGTTAATGAACAGCATAGTGACAAGGACATTTCCAAGTTATTTGACAAGGCAGTAGATGAGTGTGATGTAACTCAAGAGCCTGTGTGTTACTTTTGTAAGAATGGTGTTCTTATGCGCAAATGGCGACCGCCAGATGTGTCACCTGATGATGAGTGGGCAGTTAAGTATCAGATTGTGGTACCAAAGTCATATCGTTTAGATATCCTCAGACTAGCCCACGAAACACCTCTTTCAGGTCATTTAGGTGTTAACAAAACATACTACAAAATTCTAAATCATTTCTCTTGGCCAAATTTAAAGAAAGATGTTGCTGAATTTTGTAGGTCATGCCACACATTTCAAATGGTAGGAAAACCTAACCAAACCATACCAAAGGCCCCTCTACAACCAATCCCTGCATTTGGGGAAGCTTTTAGTAGGGTGATTATAGATTGTGTTGGTCCATTACCAAAAACAAAGTCAGGCAATCAATACATGTTAACAATCATGTGTGCTTCAACCAGGTTCCCTGAGGCCATTCCTTTACGGAATAGTAAGGCAAAAACTATTGTTAAGGCCTTAGTTAAGTTTTTCACACTTGTCGGCCTACCCCAGTCTATTCAGTCTGATCAGGGATCTAATTTCATGTCAGGAATCTTTCGTGGATATATTAATGTCGGAAGCCATAAAGCATTCTTTACCTCGACTACATACAAGAGATATCATTCATGGGATGTTTCTTTGTTTATAGAGTTGCTTGAATTTCTCATTAAAAATATCTATGTGAAATTTGGCAACACAATATATCAGCAGCATATAGGTATTCCAATGGGTACTAATTGTGCACCCCTGTTGGCTGACCTGTATCTGTTCTCTTATGAATATGACTATATGCAGGCGCTTTCAAAAACCGATCCATTCAAAGCCCGTTCCTTCTCATTCACCAAACGCTATATAGACGATCTTCTCGCTGTGGATAATCGCTATATAAATGACGCAGTGAAGGATATATATCCACCTTCACTGGATTTGAAGGAAATTACAGATAGCCCTACAGGCACATCTTATTTAGATCTCTATCTCTATAAAAATGAAGCGGGCATTCTCTCTCGTCGATTTTATGACAAAAGAGATGATTACAATTTCGATATCGTAAACTATCCCTTTCTGGATAGTAATATTCCAGTGGGACCTGCATATGGCGCATACATATCTCGCTTAGTAGCATTTGCTAGATCCTGTGTTAAATGTGATGATTTTAATCAACGTCACAAAACATTGTTGCAGAAACTTATAAAACAGGGCTATTCCACCAAGCCCCTCCACTCAAAGTTTCTCAAATTTGGCGATACATATCGCATGCTGATAGCAAAATACGAACGTAGCGTGCAAGATCTATGGCGCTACGTTTCGTAACTTGTGTCTAATTCCGCTTAACCCGGGGCTAGGGGCCGTGTGAACCCATGTACTTCAAGATCCTCATGGTACTCATATGAACAGTCACAATCAAAGCGTGACTGAGATACATCATTCTTTAGATGACGACTTTATAACGAATATTATGGATTAAGAATACTGATCAGCGATACGGATTTGATATTTTTGGAACATCATGATGTCTTGCCGGCATCATTGAAAACTGTTGACCGCTTCTCTCTTGCAGGAAACAAGCCTATGTTTATGTATACTATGATTGTCTTTTTGAATTTGGTGCTAATACTGTTATATGGAATATGGAATAGGTCTTTGGATTATGGACGCGGATATTCTCTAATGGACGACGGCTGGATTATGAATGACGGACTAGACGCTTGTAATGCATGAATTGGGAATAAAGCAGTACAAATCATCTGCATACCACCCAGAAAGCCAAGGCGCATTAGAAAGATTCCACCAAACATTAAAGAACATGATTAGGACTTATTGTTTTGACACTGAAAAAGACTGGGATGAAGGTATACATTTGTTATTGTTTGCTGTTAGAGAGTCTGTTCAAGAGTCTTTAGGCTTCAGTCCATTTGAATTAGTCTTTGGTCATACAGTTAGAGGACCCCTTAAACTGCTGAAGGAAAAGTTCCTAGACAGTGATCTTGACTCATGTAGTCTCTTACAATATGTATCGGACTTTCGCACCAGGTTGACCAAAGCACGTGATTTGGCCATGTCAAATTTAAAGTCAGCTCAAAAAGGTATGAAAATAACCTATGATAAACATGTCCTTAAACGAAGTTTCAAACCTGGTGAGAAGGTTCTGGCTTTTCTGCTTATTCCTGGTAATCCACTTAAGGCTAGATATTATGGTCCTTATGTCATTGAAAGGAAACTAAGTGACCTTAATTATGTAGTTCAGACTCCTGACAGGCGTAAGAGCAAACAGTTATGCCATGTAAATATGTTAAAGTTATACATCGACAGAGATAGCACTAATAGTACTGTCCATCCTGTAAGTGTAGTTAGTTCTGACCCTGATACCAATGAAACTTGTGAAGAGCCCATGACAGCGGCGAAATTACAGAACTCTGACATTCTACTTAATTTGGATTCCAAGTTGTGTCATCTCGAGCCAGCGCGTTAGGAAGAACTTCGAACTCTGCTCAGTCAATATGAACATTTGTTTCCCGACATTCCTACTCGGACTGATACAATTTCACATGACGTCGATGTCGGAGATTCTAATCCAGTGAAGCAGCACCCATATCGTTTGAATCCCTTTAAACAAAACTACCTGAAAAAAAGAGATTCAGTATTTATTGGACAATGACTTCATTGAACCAAGTAATAGTAACTGGTGTTCACCTTGTATCCTCGTTCCAAAGCCAGATGGCAGTTACAGGATGTGTACTGACTACAGAAAGGTGAACACATTGACCAAAACAGACACATTCCCTATTCCACGCATTGACGATTGCATTGATGAAGTGGGAAGTGCCAAGTTCGTGTCAAAGTTTGATCTTCTGAAAGGATTTTGGCAGGTTCCACTGACAGATCGTGCGAAGGAGATATCAGCATTCGTCACTCCGGAGGATCTGTTCCAGTACAAAGTTATGCCATTTGGAATGAAAAATTCTCCAGCCACGTTCCAGCGTCTCATTAACCGTGTTACTTCCGGTTTGGAAGGATGTGAGACTTACATTGATGACGTCATTGTCTACAGCGATACATGGGAAGATCATCTACAGAGAATTCGCGCACTGTTCAATCGGCTGAGCGACGCCAAGCTGACAGTCAACCTTGGAAAAAGTGAATTTGGACATGCACGTGTGACATTCTTGGGTCATGTTGTAGGTCAGGGTCAGGTAAAGCCTGTAGATGCTAAGGTCAGTGCTATCTCGCTATTTCCAAGACCAACATGTAAGGGACAACTGATGCGTTTCTTGGGTATGGCTGGTTACTACAGGAAATTTTGTCCAAATTTTTCAGATATTACTGAACCTTTAACTCGGCTCTTAAGAAAGAGGGTAACTTTTGTTTGGACCGATGAATGTGAATCAGCTTTTGAGAAACTGAAAGCCATACTCAAGAGCGCACCAGTTCTTTCAGCACCAGATTTTGGTTCACCTTTTAAACTGGCTGTAGATGCTAGTGATGTTGCTGCTGGTGCTGTTTTGTTACAAGAAAGTATAGATGATGTAGACCACCCAATATGTTATTTTTCACGTAAATTTGACAAACATCAGAGAAATTATTCTACAATTGAGAAAGAATGTTTGGCAATGATAATGGCTTTACAACATTTTGATGTTTATGTTACTTCTTCATCGTTGCCAATTACTGTATTCAGTGATCACAATCCACTTGTTTTCATAAGTAAGATGAAAAACAAAAATCAAAGATTGTTGAGATGGAGTTTGGTGTTACAAGAATACAATATTGAAATCAAACATATTAAGGGTAAGGACAATTTGA
>JAVTVY010011438.1:0-53739 GCA_036873755.1 Hanleya hanleyi
TACATATCGTACAGCTATACCGGGCGGTTCCATCGTGCTTGGTAGCCTCATGGCGGCGCAAGTCGTGCCGGCGAGTGAATGATTTCGAGCACGTAGTACAAGTGAACATCTTGGTGGTTGATAGAGTGTCTGATGAAACGGCCAGACCGCTTCCCTTTTATAGCACGCTAGCTGATATCATGTTCGGGCACTTCCGTGTCTCTTCGGATGTAAAAGTCCCCGGATGTAAAAGTGCCCGAATGTTTACGAATGTTCCACCATTCCAGACTTCTATCAGGGCCATGTCCAGAAGCTCTCATACGCCGCCATTTTGGAGCCGCCATGTTGGATCCGCCATTTGGGAACCGCCATCTTGGATATGTCCCATAATGCACCGGGTCAAAATACTCGCTTCTGGTTGGACGAGAGCTCTGTGACGGATTTTAAATACTCGCTTCTGTTTGGTGTACGTCGCTAAAGGTGACCGGAACTGACCTTTGACCCCGGCGCGCGCGGTGTAAAGGTTTCCACCGCGGTGCGGTGGAAACCTTTGCGCGCCAGGGTCAAAGGTCAGTTCCGGCGCGCGCGGTGTAAAGGTTTCCACCGCGGTGCGGTGGAAACCTTTGCGCGCCGGGGTCAAAGGTCAGTTCCGGTCACCTTTAGCGACGTACTCCAAACAGAAGCGAGTATTTAAAATCCGTCACAGAGCTCTCGTCCAATCAGAAGCGAGTATTTTGACCCGGTGCATTATGGGACATATCCAAGATGGCGGTTCCCAAATGGCGGATCCAACATGGCGGCTCCAAAATGGCGGCGTATGAGAGCTTCTGGACATGGACCTGATAGAAGTCTGGAATGATGGAACATTCGTAAACATTCGGGCACTTTTACATCCGGGGACTTTTACATCCGAAGAGACACGGAAGTGCCCGAACATGATATCAGCTAGCGTGCTATAAAAGGGAAGCGGTCTGGCCGTTTCATCATACACTCTGTCAACCACCAAGATGTTCACTTGTACTACGTGCTCGAAATCATTCACTCGTCTGCACGACTTGCGCCGCCTTGAGGCTACCAAGCACGAAGGAACCGCCCGGTATAACTGTACGATATGTACACTGTCGTTTCAGCGCCCGGATCATTTACAGCGCCACACACGTGCACGCCATGAGGTACCCAAGCGTCCATGCGAAGAATGTGGTCGGCTTTTCAAACTGACCAGTCAGTTGCTGCGACACCAACGCACACGACACCCTGCTCCGCAGCCACGTTTGCTGGTAGAGAAGCCCGTAGGCACCAGTATCGAGACAGAGGGAACTCCCACCCATCGCATGAGGGCCGATGATGATGATGTCGCCCTAATTCAACAGTCAAATTCCGACGACAAGACCTTGGGCCAGATTTTGTACGACGTGGAGGGCAAAGTACACTTCGTGGACGAAGCCATAAATGTTCCCAGCGATCTGTTGCACGAAGACCATCCAGTGAGTGACATTTATCGGCGCCATTGGCCCATGATCCGGCACTGTTTCTACCGTCATCGCCCTATTCAAGATATCTACAATTTCCGACTGACCGACCTCGCCCGTCTACGTAGCTACGTAGAAGCCATCTTCAAAGATCAAACTACGGCCTTCAAATTGAATCTGGCGTTTGGTTATGTGCTGCAGCACAAAGAGACAGTCCAAGTCCGATATTTTTACCCGAGCAGTAACATCCGGGTATTTGACCAACCGTTTACCATCATTAACCGAGTGTCGCTAGAGACGATGCTGGAGAAACTGGACACCGTGGATCCCTTGGAATGGGCCCAACAACAACGCCCCACCACCAAGTGGACAGTGGAGAGTGTGACCAATGTTACGTTTTTCGTTACCAAGCTGACCGACCACTCCCATCGGCTGAATGCGTCACTCATGCACTGATGAATACCATAACATGCCGTACATACTCTATATGTCTACATGTTGATCGTTGACGGTACGGAGGTGACCGAAGAGACATGGATGTTACCGAAGATGTCACGGCTCGGCCCTCGACTTGGGGATAGTTGAACTGAGTGTGCTAAAATAGATCACCAGCTAGCGTGCTATAAAAGGGAAGCGGCCTGGACGTTTCATCAGACACTCTGTCAACCACCAAGATGTTCACTTGCACAACTTGCCAGAAGCTGCTTACTCGTCTAGATAAGTTACGACGCCACGAGGCCTCCATCCACAACGATGCCCGGTATACTTGTATAATCTGCGCACGATCATTCAATCGGAAGGATCATTTACTGCGTCATGAGAGGGTACTCCACGCGGGTGCGACGGTACTATGTAATGTTTGTGGTCGACTCTTCAAACGACCCAGTCGGTTTAGACAGCACCAACGTTTGATGCATGCCCCGTCTCTACGGTTTGGGCGACAACTTTCCACTAAAGAGGGGCCGCGGAAGGTCAGACCCAGTGAAGATGAACCCGGAGAGACGAACGCCACTGGTGATGCGATGACGAAGAGCCTGCCTATACCACGGTCCAGGAGGGCCTGGATATCCAGCCGGACCCCACCGTTACGGTTTCGAGTCATACGCCTGACAACATCGAACATTTTCTGGACGAGCCCATAAATGTTCCTAGCGATCTCTTACAGGGCGCCCATCCAGTGAGTGACATCTATCGGCGCCATTGGTTCATGATACGGCACTGTTTCCACCGTCATCGCCCTATTCAAGATATCTACAATTTCCGACTGACCGACCTCGCCCGTCTACGTCGCTACGTAGAAGCCATCTTCAAAGATCAAACTACGGCCTTCAAATTGAATCTGGTGTTTGGTTATGTGCTGCAGCATAAAGAGACAGTCCAAGTCCGATACTTTTACCCGAGCAGTAACATAACATCCAGGTATTTGACCAACCGTTTACCATCATTAACCGAGTGTCGCTAGAGACGATGCTGGAGAAACTGAACACCGTGGATCCCTTGGAATGGGCCCGGTTGCAACGCCCCAACACCAAGTGGACAGTGGATAGTGTGACCAATGTTACGTTCTTCGTGACCAAGCTGACCGACCAACCCATCGGGTGAATGTATTCACCCAGGCACTGATAGATACTCAGAATGCACAAGCAACTATCTGAGGATATGTTGCCTCAACGGTATCCTGGGCTGCCCGATGATGATTAGAATAAACGGTTCAAAGCGAACATGGCCGAAGATGGAACTTTCTGAAATGAAGACTTCTGATTGGACAAGAATACATCTAACGGACAGGAACGAATATGACAGATGCAAATGGTGGCCTCTGATTGGACAAGTCTTCTTGAATTGTAACACCAAGTGGATAGTGGAGATAATGACCAATGTTGCGTTCTTCGTGGTTAAACTGACCACCACCTCCATCGGATGAAAGTATTCACCCATGCACTGATAGATACTCAGAATGCGCAAACAACTATCTGAGGATATGTTGCCTCAACGGTATCCTGGCCTGCCCGACGATGATTAGAATAAACGGTTCAGATGGCACTTTCTGAAATGGAGACTTCTGATTGGACAAGAATACATCTAACGGACAGCAACGAATATGAAACATGCAAATGGTGGCCTCTGATTGGATAAGAATCTTCTTGAATTGTAAATATACCCAACGCGGCTCCCCAGCGTGGGTATGATGTAACATTGGGGAAAATAAACTATATGAAAAAAACTTCTTGTTGTTGTTGTTCTCTCATGTGTCATCCTTGTTGTTGTTGCTGTTGTTGTTCTCTCTCTGGTCTATATCATGGCGTTATGTTAGAGTGTTAAGGTGTAACGACGGGCGTTGACGGGCATCACCGCATTTCGAAGAATTAGTGACAATTCCATGGAATATCAGAGCTTCTGAGCTATTTCACCAGGGCGTTGAAGCATTAAGAATGGTGTTGGTGGGCGTTGCTACAAGATGACACCTCACACGGTCCATTTGGACCGCGGATGGTCCATCTCTACACCAAATAACATCCTTCACTGCTAAAAAAGGCCCACTTTCGCTACAACTTGTACTAATGACGTCACCAATGACGTCACAGATGCTATAAATATCCCTGAAATCAGGGTCTATACTCCGAGAGCTACAACATGATACCCCACACGACGCATTCGCAACGCGGATGGTCCATCTCTACACCAAATACCTTCCTGCACTGCCCCAAAAGGCTCACTTTCGCTAATACTCCTACTGATGACGTCATCGATGACGTCACAGATGCTTCGGACATGCCTCAATTCGGAATGTACACCCCGAGAGCTACAAAATGACACCTCACACGACGCATTCGGACTAAGGATGGTGCATCTCTACACCAAACTCACCCTCACGCACCCACAAAATGTCCACTTTCGCTACTACTCGTACCGATGACGTCATCAATGACGTCACAGATGACGCGGACACCCTCAAATCGGAATGTACACCCCGAGAACTACAAGATGACACCTTCCAGGACGCATTCGAACCGTGAATAGCCCATCTCGACCCCAAATACCTTCATGTACTGCCCGAAAATGTCCACTTTCGCTACTACTCGTACCGATGACGTCACCGATGACGTCACAGATGACGCGAACATCCCTCAAATCGGAATGTACACCCCGAGAACTACAAGATGACACCTTCGAGGACGCATTCGAACCGTGAATAGCCCATCTCGATCCCAAATACCTTCATGTACTGCCCGAAAATGTCCACTTTCGCTAGTACTCGTACCGATGACGTCACCGATGACGTCACACATGACGCGAACATCCCTCAAATCGGAATGTACACCCCGAGAACTACAAGATGACACCTTCCAGGACGCATTCGAACCGTGAATAGCCCATCTCGACCCCAAATACCTTCATGTACTGCCCGAAAATGTCCACTTTCGCTACTACTCGTACCGATGACGTCACCGATGACGTCACAGATGACGCGAACATCCCTCAAATCGGAGTGTACACCCCGAGAACTACAAGATGACACCTTTCAGGACGCATTCGAACCGTGATTAGCCCATCTCGACCCCAAATAACTTCCTTCGCTGCCCCAAAATGGCCACTTTACTTACTACAACCAACTGCGCATGCGCAGATTAACGCGACATGCATTCAAAAACACACCATTCTGACTCTACCCCACACAAGCTTCACTTTGACACCTCACACGACCCATTCGAACCGTGATTAGCTCATCTCTAACCCAAACACACCCCTACATAGCACCCAAAATGCCTGTTTTCTATACTACGGCCAGACTGCGCATGCGCAGACTATTGAACACGGACGAACCATTAGTGTAGTCAAGTGCTCCTCCACGAGAGCTTCAAAATAAGACCTCACTCGACCCCATTGGACCATTAGGGACTCACCTAGACTCCAACATGTCCACCCCGTATGGGCCTATACACCCATAGCCATGCAGTATAGGCCTATGGGCCTACCCAGGCCTCGGTGACTTTTTTCAAAAATTTCACCGATTCACTCCGCAACACTTCCTATCGTGTTCTAAATGACGAGACGAGTAAAACGAGACCCCACAACCCTACCGCAAATGTATAGAAGTGGGTTTCCCAGTAGGATAAACATTGACCCTATACCCCAGTATGGGTCTATATGGGGCTCGGTGACTTTTTTCAAAAATTTCACCGATTCGCACGGGGACACTTCCTATCATGTTCTAAATGACGAGACGAGTAAAACGAGACCCCACAACCCTACCGCAAATGTATAGAAGTACGTTTCCCAGGGGACAAACATTGATCCTATACCCTCAGTATGGGACTATATGAGGCTATATCGTACTTTTTCAAAATTTCACCGATTCGCACGGGGACACTTCCTATCATGTTCTAAATGACGAGACGAGTAAAACGAGACCCCACAACCCTACCGCAAATGTATAGAAGTACGTTTCCCAGGATGGTCCTATACCTCCCATACCCCATATAGGCATTTTCCCGTAATTTAAGATAAAGTCCGTATTCCGTATTTTTTCAGGAAAATTTTTACATACACCCACCCTGGAACTAGGGGAAGATAACTCTGTTGATAGACAAGCCCCGTTAAGCCCGGCGACCTATATACCCCTCATACCCCATATAGGCATTTTTCCAGGTTTTTCGATAAAGTCCGTGTTCCGTATTTTTTTTTTCAGGAAAAATTTTACATGCAGCCACCCAGCCATCAAATACCCTTCACCTAGGCTTCACGTTGATACCTCACTCGACCCCATTCGACCATTAGGGGCTCCCCTAGATGCCAAAACGTCTATTTTCATACCCTTGGGCCACCGCGCATGCGCAGAATGACCCTAATTCAACCCCACACCCAGTCCATCAGATGCCCCTTCATGAATGCTTCACTTTGATACCTCACTCGATCCCATTGGACCATTAGGGGCTCCCCTAGCTCCAAAAAGGCTATTTTCATGCCCTTGGGCCACCGCGCATGCGCAGAAGGCCGATATGTCAACCCCACACCCAGTCCATCAGATGCCCCTTCACGAATGCTTCACTTTGATACCTCACTCGACCCCATTGGACCATTAGGGGCTGCCCTAGCTCCAAAACGTCTATTTCCATACCCTTGGGTCACCGCGCATGCGCAGAATGCCGATATTTCAACCCCACGCCCAGTCCATCAGATGCCCCTTCACGAATGCTTCACTTTGATACCTCATACGACTCCATTGGCCCATTAGGGACTCCCCTAGCTCCAAAACCGCTATTTCCATACCCTTGGGCCACCGCGCATGCGCAGAATGCCGATATTTCAACCCCACACCCAGCCCATCAGATGCCCCTTCACGAATGCTTCACATCGATACCTCACTCGACCCCACTAGACCAGTAGTCAATCTCCTAGCTCCAAAAAGGCTATTTTCATACCCTTGGGCCTCCGCGCATGCGCAGAATGCCGATAGTTCAACCCCGCGCCCAGCCCATCAGATGCCCCTTCACCTAACCTTCAATTTGATACCTCACTCGACCCCATCGGTCAACTAGGGGCTCCCATAGCTCCAAAAAGGCTATTTTCATACCCTTCGGCCGCCGCGCATGCGCAGAAGGCCGATATATCAACCCCACACCCAACCCATTAGATGCCCCTTCACCTAAGCTTCACTTTGATACCTCACTCGACCCCATCGGACCATTTTATCTAGGGACTACTTTTTCTCCGCGGAAGCTTTTTCCCGAGACCGAATCACCGCCAAAACCGCGGCCAAACCGCATCACCGCGCATGAATACATTTTTTTTTTTTTTTTTTTGCCGGAACTTTTTTTTTTTTTTTGTCAATGCACACCCCCCCAATAACCCCCCAATGCCCGAGTTGTCTCCCTTGCATCCATAGTGTAGAGATGGCGCCACACCCTCAATTGTGACGTCATTTTTACATCCGGGGGAAAAGGGGCTTTAGTTGCTCGTTATTCACTACTCATCACATTAATATTTACTAATTCATCATGCAGTTTTTGCGGAGAAATTACACAAAGAAAAAAATCGGAAAATCTGACCAAAAAATCGACCAAAAAATGCCGTTTTTGAAAATGACGTCATCAAAGCGGCCTTCTTGGATTTTCTTACATTTTCTGGTAGAGCTTGCCCCAAGGGCATAGTGTGGGAAGTTTCCGCCCCTCCCGCCTTCAGCTTATGGGGTAAGGAAAATAATTATGGGGGCCATTTCGCTCTCCCCCATTGTGACAGATTCGGTTGTAAAGTTAGTAAGTCATGTTATGAGTAGTCATGTACGTGTATATCCTTCATGGCGCGGTTGTGAACGAATCGATCGTAGATTTACAACAAAGCCACTCATTAACTGATTGTAACTGTTTCACAGTCTGATTGCACGTTAGTGTACGTCGTCTCGATCAGCATTTATTTCAAATATAGACGAAGGATTTATTCTTGAATTTGTTTGAAGAATTATTTTATAAAGGGGAATATCTGCATCCAATTTATCACATATGAATCTACATCCCCTGTGTAGCCTACATCTTCTTCAATTAATCATTTACTATAACTTACTGCAAGTTTCTTGCACCAAGGCGTCCCTCGCGGAATACGGGAGATAAAACTCTTTCTGAATTATACCATACACTTGGGTAAGCCAAGGGGCCAATTTGATCGAAAGCGGAATAGTGTCTTCATGAAAATAACTTACACGGCATAATTGATTCTCATATACAACGATATCATTCGATCAAAACCAAAAGAGTTATTTTGCCTCATACCTGACATATGACACAAAGTAGTCCACGAGTGACGACTGAGTGAAAATAATCAATGTTTCAGTGTACCTTCAGTCGATAAACCCTATGAACTCTGAATTACTTTAATGTTTTCAACCATGCAAAATCAAGAAGTACAACAGAAGTATATAATAAAAGGAAAATCAACTGTTTCTTGACGAATACCATAACTATTTCATCGAGTGGGATGAGGAAATTTGTAATTTCACCAGTGCCGAATGTACGGTCGATCGTGTGTCGAGTCGGGCTTGTCTCGCTGTCTTCACTCAGGCAGGACTGACGCGCTGGTTCTCTTTGACCTCCCTAGTATAGTAGATAATGCGGTACACCCCAAATCGCTCACAGAACGCATTCGAACCATGATGGTCCATCTCTACATATTTGGGCAGGAAAATGTGTGATTCAATGAACATTGGCCGCCATTTTGGATTTTGGCGGCCATATTGAATTCTCAGACCAATTACAAATCATTCCAAAATTAACTAATTATTCATACCCTACGTAGGACTAGAAAAAAAACCTAGTTTGTGGTTAGAAAATTGATTTTCGAGCAGGAAATTGTGAGCTTTTATGAGTAGTGGCGGCCATTTTGGATTTTGGCCGCCATATTGGATTTGAGGCCAAATCCAGGGTGGCCCCTCAGCTAAATTGAAAGGGCATAAGTCAAGGATGACGGAACCACTGAGAAAACTTTGACAGGAAAAAATGTTAGTTTTTTCTTGGCTGGAACCTGTCTATTTGGGGAGAATAAATCGTACTGATCTTACTGCCTGCGAACCGAAATTCGGGGGATATACTGAGTTGACCGAATTTCAAATATGACCAGGTCAGTGGTTTTTAAATCTATGAGGTCACGAGCATTGTCTCTGTGAAAGTTCATTGATCTAGAGGAAAAATGTATACGCTGTGCCGCTGATCCCCCTATCTTCCTTACATGGCCAATAATATTTGGGGAAATAAATATTGAGTCATTCTGATCATCTTGTCTGGAAACAAAATTTTAGGGGTAGATTGACATCAAACTCAAAACATTCATATCGGAATAAGATACATCAGCTGGTCAGTGATATCAGTGGTATCATCTACAAGGCCACTAGTGCTGAAACTATAATCCGATTACCCACGTACTAATAGGTACTATACTCTACGGACCTGTTATAGGATTAGTAACAGGGATGCAGACAGAAACCCGGACAAAATCCTACAGGCTTACTTGGATTCTGGACAAAAGTCTTTCTGCATACACAAAGGCAGTATATACTGTGATCATTTAGTCTATATTTAATTATATATACACCAATATTAGTTTTATTAATTACAGAAAAGTATATTATATCAAGGATGTATCAAGGACGATGCACGTTAAAAGTGGGTTTTGCACATAAACTATATCTATGATATAACTACAGATCACGTTCTTTGGCTCAATTACTAGATATAGAACTACATGTATGGCACATTTAAACCTATACAAACACAATAATTTATGCGAAATGACAATATGTAAGTTTCATAGCACATTCATACAGTTTATATCAAAACTAGCACAGAAACCTTTGACTTTTACGCATAATCGGATAATTGATCGGATAATTGTTCCCCGACGCATATTTCTGAGAGCATGTTACAGGCACAAATTTCTAGTTTTTCCCTGGATGTAAGGGAAGGGGCAAAAGACAAAGGAAACAACCACGTAATACATAATGCAAACAACTACTACTGTTAGACTTTAGATGCTCTCTATAAACTGAGTGACTGATATAGATATTAGAACATGTATGTGCATATTTTAAGGCTTCCAATTAACTTCGAAGACTTAATAAGATTGTTCTGATTTTTCTTATTATTCCACCAGATTTTTGTGGTAAATTTTCGCCAGAAGCTATCAGTCTATTAGCGGTGGAACTTCACAGATTGATAGAACAGGTTGAGAACTGATGTATAATTATAGGTGTTTCTGATTGGTCAAATGCTTTGGTGGTCATCTTGGATTTCATCTGTAACCTATCAAGTCTTCTCCATCGGAACCAGTCAGTTTAGGGTTGGGTACCGGATGACAAGACATTAGGATTCGGGTGGTTGGGGGGAAGAGTAAGATTTTAACAGGGGATATTTTAGGTCTTCATTGATCTGAGTGTTGCTAGGCGGGACACACTCCTTCAGCAGTTCCTCAATTGGAGTATCGTGCAGCTTATGCGATTGTTGTATATGAGAGTCTGGTCACGATCAAGCAGACTATCAGATGTAATCTGTGTCCATCGTTTCAATACATTCTCTATAATTTAGATGACTGCCGGAATGTGGGCTTTCTTTGAACCTATCTGGCCGGGGGGAGGCACTTTCCCACCCATGCTGTTATTTTGCTCATATCTCCGGAAAAACAAAAACTTGGGAGGTGATACTCCGTGACTTTTTAGCTTAACATATTGGGATCATTTTGAACTTATTTGTATAACCTCCAAGCAGGTTATCATGGGTAAATTCAAAATGGCCAAAATGTGCGTACCAGAAAAGTGATGTTTTCGTCATTTTTCTTCCAAATTCATAAATTTTTCTTTTTTAGCCCACCATCACCAGATGGTGGGCTATTCAAGTCGCTTTTTGTCCGTGGTCCGTCGTCCGTCGTCAGTCAGTCAGTCGTCCGTCAGTCGTCCGTCCGTAAACAATTTTTGTTATAGCGATTTCTCAGGAACTACTGCATGGATCTTTCTCAAATGTGGTACACAGGTCCCCCTTGGGGTCTAGTTGTGCAAGATACCTTTGCTGGTCCGATTCGAAAATCCAATATGGCCACCAGGCAGCCATCTTGGATTTCCCCATGAAACTTTGTTATCGTCAATTCTCAGGAACTGCTGCGTAGATCTTTCTCAAATTGGTACACAGGTTCTCCTTGGGGTCTAATTGTGCAAGGTACCTTTTCTGGTCCGATTCGAAAATCCAATATGGCCAGCAGGCAGCCATCTCTTGGACTTCTCCATGAAACATTGTTATCGTGAATTCTCAGGAAATACTGCATGGATCTTTCTCAAATTTGGTACACAGGTTCTCCTTGTGGTCCAGTTGTGCAAGATAACTTTTTCGGTCCGATTCGAAAATGTAATATGCCCACAAGGTGGCCATTTTGGATTTCCCCATGAAACTTTGTTATCGTGATTTCTCAGGAAGTATTGCATGGATCTTTCTCAAATTTGGTAGACAGGTTCCCCTTGTGGTCCAGTTGCGCATGATATGAAATCCGTTATGGCCACCAGGTGGCCATCTTGAATTTCCCCTTGAAACATTGTTATCGTGAATTCTCAGGAAATACTTCATGGATCTTTCTGAAATTTGGTACACAGGTCCCACATGGGCCTAGTTGTGCAAGATACCTTTTTCGAAAATCTAAGTTACGCTTCAAATTAATACGGCATTCCCGAGTTGTGACGTTGCATCACAAGAGTAGGCGGATCAAACGGTGGGCATATTCTGTTTTTATTGACTATAGAGAATATCCATACCTTCACCTTCTATATCAAGGAGTTCAAGTGATTCCGAATTAAAATGTATTTCTTCAAATTTTAAATCAGTTTACTTTATTCCATGCCATTGCAAGTGAATTGCCCCACCGTTTACACCAAGGGACGTCACTCTTGTGACACAACGTCACAACTCGACAACTGTAGACTACTGCGTGTTTCGATCCAAGAGAGATAATCAGTCACTTTCAAAGTTTCAATATTACTGCACAGACCGGATCCCTTCAGTATTAAGTTTTGTACCGTCTTACTATTTTCGAGCATGGTATCTTAAAAGAGATAACTCAAACTAGCCCAGTAAACAGAACAGAAATAGCATTCGTTCCTCATTATAAAATCTTAAGTATGTTTCATAACTCATGCGAAAGTGTCAAAGAGATTTGTCTTCCCTTCCAGTACCCAATGATGACACGTGCGAAAAAAAATACTACAAAACGAAGATGAAGGATGCTCTGGACATTCACTTTCAGACTAACTTTGCTCATTTCACTTGTACTATAACAACCGACATCAAGTACAGTTTCTAGAAATCTTGAAACTCCCGAAACTTAGAAAAATAATGTCTTGGTGTTTTCCAGTGTCCCTTTTTCGATCTTTTTCGCTCAAATTCGAAATTTTGCAAACAAAATCACAAATCATTCGTTTGTTCTTAGTAACAATGGACAAAAAGATTCTCTTGTCATTAGCTTACAATTATCGGACAATGGTGGGCGCCAAGATCCTCCAGGATCTCTCGTTTTTTTGCGAGGAAAAGTGGGCAAAAGCTATTTTATTTCACATCGGACTATTATTTGCTAATTTATCATTCAGGTTTTTGCGAAGACAACTCATAAAAGAAAAATTCGGAAAATCTAACCGAAAAAATGTAAAAAAAAATGCTCTTTTGGAAATGATATCACTGCGACGTCATCATGACGGCCATCTTGAATTTTTTTTCTCACAGAGCTTGACCCAACGATGTAGTTTGGTAAGTTTCAGCACTCTAGACTGGGGGATAGCAAAAATATATAGGGGATACTTTGGCCCCCAGTCCTCCCCCCCCCCCGAACCAACCCCCCAATTTCCGACTACAGTACACCCCAAATCGCCGAGGACAGATAGGGTTAATGTCTATGCCTTCCGATCCATTCCTTAGAATAGTCCTGATTCTGGAAAGGACTTCGCTAAATATAAAATTGCAGCTATATCAAGTTTATGCAAATGTTTTGAAATGCTAAATGATGCTACTTTGGCATCAACCGAATTCGGATTCAAAACATAAGGTTACAAAGCCTTCAATGTTCAGTCTTTTTGACTTGGCCTAGCTGGTCGATTAAAGCAATGTATATATAGAAATGTGTGTTGCTGACTATATGTTCGAAAGAACGGAATGTTAAATCCAACTCGCTTGTCAAGTTTTGATAACTTGAAGCTAATCAGTGATACCGATCTTTCGACAGTTTCATAATACAAATGTGTTGTTTAACTCTATCGGCGTGCAAAAAAAAACGTAGGTTGTCTTAGAATCTTCCTAATTCGGTGAAATTATATCTCTATGTACATTTTATATTGTTAGAATAGCGCTTATTAAATCATGTACATATATCTCATGCTGATATTTTTCAAGTACATGAGCGTGCCGTGAATGTTCATTTTGTAATTAACGGTAAGTAATGTATGGTGTATGTTTTACACCAGCCTAAGGGTACAAACAATAGTTCAAGTAGTTGGCGAAACGTTAAACGTTGCTCGAACAACGCCTAAACTAGGTTACGTTGCCGACTTTTTCTCCAAGATGGGCATCTGTACTATACTCGTGAGAGCATGGACAAACCAACAAAACTACTAACTCCGAATTAAACAATTTACTAATATTACTTCACCAAGAACACAGACTTAGCATTTAATCTATTTTTGTTCGTTGTCCAAATGCCATCTGTCTTCAATTAGAGATAGTCTTGATTCTGCCTGGGACTTCGCCAGCTATAACTGACCAGATAAAAAATGGTAGCCCTTTTACAATGTTATTCTATAACATTGAGCTATTCGGACAATGTTCAGATGGTCCGGATATATGATAGTCAGGATTATATATCATCCTGGCTGGTACTACTCAAAGCCTGGTTGTGTTACTCTGAAATATGGTTTGACACGTTTGGTGAAGCTCAATGTCATAGCCACTGACACCTTTTTGTGAGGAAAAACAATGCGATGGGCGTATGAACAGATAGTACATGGAAAAGGTATTGCGCCACTATTTCTAAGAACTCTGGCGTTGAATGTATGTGGATATTGAAAAACTCAAAATGTCTTACGGAAGAACTTGATGCTAAAGGCCACATACCGTACAGACATGTATCCACATGGGATTTCTCGACTCTCTATACTACAATCCCTCATCTGGACATTATTGACCGTATAAGTTCATTAATAGTATCTGCGTTCAAGAAAACTGATCGTGGTTATATTAATGTCGGAAGCCATAAAGCATTCTTTAGCTCGACTACATACAAGAGATATCATTCATGGGATGTTTTTTGTTTATAGAGTTGCTTGAATTTCTCATTAAAAATATCTATGTGAAATTTGGCAACACAATATATCAGCAGCATATAGGTATTCCAATGGGTACTAATTGTGCACCCCTATTGGCTGACCTATATCTGTTCTCTTATGAATATGCCTATATGCGGGCGCTTTTAAAAACTGATCTATTCAAAGCCCGTTCCTTCTCATTCACCAAACGCTATATAGACGATCTTCTCGCTGTGGATAATCGCTATATAAATGACGCAGTGAAGGATATATATCCACCTTCACTAGATTTGAAGGAAACTACAGATAACCCTACAGGCACATCGTATTTAGACCTATATCTCTATAAAATGAAGCGGGTCTTCTCTCTGGTCGATTGTATGACAAAATAGATGATTACAATTTCGACATCGTAAACGATCCCTTTCTGGACAGTAATATTCCAGTGGGACCTGCATATGAACAGTCACAATCAAATAATAGTCATAATAATTGTATACTAATGGGGGATTTTAATATTGATCTCTTTAAAACCGACCGTCATACACCTTCAAAAGAATACTTCGATATTTTAAAGTTACACTATTTCTTTCCACAAATTACTAAACCAACGAGAGTACGACGAAATTCATCAACACTCATTGATAATATATTTACAAATTTTCATGAAGACAATCTCCTTTCGGGTATTTTCATGACAGACATTACTGATCATTTTCCAGTTTTCCATATCATAAAAACGGAGCAGATCTTTAAGGCCCGTGACCAGACCTTACAATATTGCAGAATCACTCCCGACCAAAAAGATAGATTTACTCAAATAATAACAGAAACTGACTGGAGTGATGTCGAATCTGATAACAAAGACCCTAGTAAAGCGCTTGACAAATTCCTGACTTTATTCAACCCTATTTATAATGATTGTTTCCCTTTATCAACGTCTAAAATTAAAAATAAAAAAATTATTAAACCTTGGATCACATACGGTATATTAAACTCGATATATGAAAAGAATAGACTATATCGACTCTACCTCCTCACTCATGATGAAAATATCCATCTCGAATACAGAGCATATAGAAATAAACTTAACCATATTCTACGATTGGCTAAGAAACAATATTTTGAATATAAATTTAATGAGAGTAATCAAGATATAAAAGGAACTTGGAACATTTTAAACCAACTCATGAATAGAAGCAAGGCCACAAGAACACCCGAGTACTTTAGAGTGAACAGTGAGAATATATCGGACAATCAGGTTATCGCCAACAAGTTTAATGAATATTTTAGCTCAGTGGCACCCAATCTTGATTCTGAAATCCCAAGCACTCCTTCCAATTTTAAAGATTACCTTGGCACACCTGTCCCTGGCAATTTCTTATTCACACCGGTAAATCTGGATGAGGTGAAGATAACGATAATGAACCTGAAGACCGCTGCACCTGGTATAGATGATATACGGACGTCCTTGGTTAAACTGGTATCTGATTACATTTCCGCTTGCCTACATAATTAATCTTTCATTCTCTTCTGGGATAGTCCCAAAGCCCTTCAAAAATGCTAAAGTTACACCAATTTTTGAAAGCCGATGATCCGTCTGTATTATCAAATTATAGACCAATATCTGTCTTACTATGTTTAGGTAAAATTCTCGAAAAAATTGCGGCTACGAAAATATCAGACTTTTTGGAATCCAATACAATTCTTTCCAAAGATCAGTTTGGCTTTAGGCCCAATCACTCGACATCTCTAGCAGCAACTACACTATATGACACACTCGTTTCAGCAAAAGAATCCAAACTTTATAGCATAGTTTCCTTCTTGGATCTGTCTAAGGCTTTCGACACTGTGAATCATAATATATTACTCTCTAAACTCGACCACTACGGTTTTCGAGGCCTGGCTAATACTTGGCTTAAAAGTTATCTGTCTGACAGATCCCAATGTGTTATATATAACGGCGCCTACTCTGAACCGTCTCCAATCTTATATGGTGTCCCCCAAGGATCAATATTGGGCCCAATTCTTTTTCTTCTCTATATCAATGATATAAGCAATGCTACTAATCTTCTGAAAATTATCTTATTTGCTGACGATACCAGTGTAGTATATTCTTCCGAAAAAATAATCGAAGGCTTCGATATCATGTCACAAGAATTAGAAAGACTCTCGACTTGGTTTTCCTGTAACCGACTCTCACCGAATATCAAGAAAACGAAATATATGTTAATCAAGCCTAATAACTCTAAACCTCCAGCTAATCCATATCACTTACTTATATCTGGCAATGAAATACAACTCGTAAATCAATTCAAATTTCTGGGTATTTTTCTTAATGATCAACTAAACTGGAAGACTCATATACACTATATTGGTAATAAAGTGTCCAGAAACTTAGGGATAATAAACCACATAAAACGCGCTTTGAATAAAAAAGCACTGTACGTTTTATATTATTCGATGATCTTCCCCTATTTTAATTACTGTAATGTTCTATGGGGAAATACCTACATAACTCACCTCCAGCCATTGATAACTCTCCAAAAACGTGCGCTTAGAGTGATAACATTATCTAGAAAGCTAGACCACACTTCGCCTCTGTTTACTGATTTAAATATTTTACAGCTACAGAAATTAAATCTTTACTCATGCCTTATTATGACTCACAAATTTTTTCACCATCCCGAAATACTGCCACAAATTTTCCAGTCCTATTTTACTAAGCAATCTAGTATTCATTATTATCGGACATGGGGAAACCTGCTTAACCTATATAGACCCATCTATCGATCCAATTTATCATTTTACACCCTCAAAGTTACAGGACCTCGAGAGTGGAACAAACTGCCCCCATCAATGAAAGGCATTCAATCAACATCACTTTTTAAATCAAAACTCAAATCCTATTTCATTACGAACTGATGTATTGTAACAACTGGTCCATTTCTCTCAGTGCGTGAAATCTTTTATTCTTCAGCCATATGTTTTTCTCATATTTCTACCGATGTCATTTAAGACGTTATTGGGATAGAACAAGCCCTTTTGGGTTTTATTCCAGCCAAATTGTATTCTCTGGCTAATTATTACTCACATATATTTAAAAAAAAACAACTCAGCATTTCAGCCATTGGTATCCATTACTTTGATGTATATTTTGGTGAATAAATTTCAATTCAAAAAATTCAAGCGTGACTGAGATACATCATTCTTTAGATGACGACCTAACAACGAATATTATGGATTAAGAATACTGATCAGCGATACGGATTTGATATTTTTGGAACATCATGATGCCTGGCCGGCATCATTGAAAACTGTTGACCGCTTCTCTCTTGCAGGAAACAAGCCTATGTTTATGTATACTATGATTGTCTTTTTGAATTTGGTGCTAATACTGTTATATGGAATATGGAATAGGTCTTTGGATTATGGACGCGGATATTCTTTAATGGACGACGGCTGAATTATGAATGACGGACCAGACGCTTGTAATTTATAATCATTCCAAATCCATGATTTTATAGTAAAATTGGACAAAATGGGAAAATATTTTTAGATGAATCAGTTCTAACATAACATAATATCAGCAACAAAAAATGCTCATACTTTATATTATCCCCTTCATTATTATCACTTGTTTAAATATAATATATATAAACTGTCTCGTCAAAATGGGTGGAGTTATCTGCCCTTGAAAAATTAATTGAACACCGCGGGCGCCACCAGTCGACAACAAATAAAATGGCTGACAAGTGCAAAAATCAGATGGATTTGTTCATGTTAAGCTAGAACTATGGAGGTTTGAAGAACTGTATTGCAGATGGTGATGAGTGCAGCTAGTGATATGGTAAGTAAATTATAAATATAACTATAATTTTTCTGTTTTTCATAACTCAATAAGCAAAGAACTGAGCTGAACAGTGATGTAGACCAGGGAGTATCAGCTATTATTATCAACAAGTTTCCCTTGACATACATTGACATAATGATGTACTTCACCTTATAATTGCAGTCAAATTTAATGGGTCATATAGCATGGCTTTCACAAAGAAATATCCGTATCTCTGTCTCAATATCACTTTCAGATCTACCCAGGTTCATCAAGGCAGTGTGAATTGCCATTGTTATGATGTGTGAATTGTTAGCTTGGAAACCCCAGGCTTGGGGACCTCATATGAAGACTGGCATGCACCCCTGGAGGAAATCCCCTGAGGGTGAGATATTTTTATCACAAAACTGCTTGTATACTACCTGTTCATGTCAAAACATTTAACTGGTTGGGGGGATGGTAGCTCTAAATAAATTATCTTCTTGTTTTGAACTGTTTATTGATTTATAAAATTTATTGATTTTTGTTCCTTGCAGAAGATTGTAGCATATTTCCATACCAGATTTTTGACAAAATGGAACGTATTTCCTTATTCATATGCCTATGTGCATAGGTAGACTTTTTGTGTCACTAAACATTAAGAAATAGGTTTTAAAATATATTGATAATAAAATGTTAGCATAACCTATTTTTAGCTATAATCAGAAAAAGTATAATCAATTATGATTAGACTTTTCATCATTATAACAGGCTATAATTTCCTTGTCTATTGATTGTACTATTCATATACCTAAGCTAAGGATCTTCACACACTTCAATTGTACATTTCTACCCACATCTTGAGAAATGAGAACATTTCATTTCATACATTTATTTCATTTCAAAAATTTAAGAAAACAATTTGTAGTTAATAAGCATTTATTTGTTATTTGAAACCCTGTATGGAGATTTTGTTGAACCAGAAATTAACAAAGACAAATTATAAAAATTCACATGATTGTTTCTCTTCAATTCTAATGGCTTCTTACATTGTATACATGTACTTTCATATTCCAGAATACAGCTGCTACAAGGAACTCAGCTCATTTCAAGCAGCCACTCGACTGATGGGGAATTTAATGAGCACACCTAGGTATGGTTGATTTCTTCATAGTGCATATTGGTTAGAACGTCACACAAACTCTCTATCTCCCTTGTTGTATATCATGGAGTTCTAAAGAAAGGGTAATAGACATCTTGTCAATCTTTTGTATATCGTACGGATGTGTTCCATTCTTTACCCTTTATGGTAGTCAACCTATTCAATCATCCTGAGTGTATAAAAAAAATGGATTGCATGTCATATGGAACCATATATACAAATGTTCAGGTTTTAATTATTTGCATGTATTTATCGCCACAGGCCAAGAAGTCCACAATTCAGACTGGTGGGTTTCAGCAAAGGTTGGATGACGTCCCAGTGGACCTCAGGGCAACTAAACCAAACTATTCTTCGAAAGATCTGCTGCTACAAGTTCCAAGTTGGACAAGAACACAGTCACCCTTGAATAATAATACTAATACTGCAATAAATTCTCATACCAAAGACTGCATGTAAATACATACATATATAGTACTGTGCTGTATTTTGTCTTAAGGATTTGTGCTATATAAACTACACGTTTCTTGTTAAGAACCATCAGGTTTATTGTAAATATTTTATGATGTACTGTTTTGTCTCACTCTCAGTGTTTTCTCTAAATAAACTGTTCTGTGTTCAAATATATATTTGTGTCTTCTTTTCCGGGAAAGTAAATATCTCGTGGCTACATACCTTTCATTACACGGATTTGCTATGATACAAATAAGGTACTTCAAGAGCACTTCAGAAGTGCATATGAAAGTTATCCTTCTGTAGAAGAGTGGATGAAGTGCGTTGCCATATACGGATATTGAAATGCCTCAAATATTCTAATTAGGTACTTCAAGAGCACTTCAGAAGTGCCCATGAAGATTACCCTTCTGTGGAAGTGCCGATGAAGTGCCTTTGCAGTACTTAATTATCATATTTGAGGCACACTTCAAAAGTACTTCCAAGTGACTTCATTGTGACTTCAATGCCCTTATATGGCATTGCTACAAAACAATGCCCACACTGCAAGCACACTTCTGACTCTGAACCTCGCACTTCAAGGGTAAAATATGGCCACACTTTAAAGTTACTTCAAAGTTACGTAAGGGCAATCTACCGCAGAGGTAAAGTATGGCTTTCAAACCGCCGTCTCCAGTCCACCTTTGTAGAAAAGAATGCCAGTTAAATTGCCATCTAACCACCGACTCTACCACTGTATAAAAATGGCGTCTCCAATCTACTGCTGATGAAACAAAGGGATTCAAAGCTTCTTAAATGCTGTTTACAAATGATGGCCTCCAAGCTGCCGTCTACAATCCTCCGCTGAGGAAAAGGAAAAGGCTATCAAACCACCGTCTCAATCTACCGCGAAATAATAAAAGTATCCAAAGTGCCGTCTCTACCGCTGAGCAAAGGTCTAATATTCAGACCACCGATTCATTCCACCGCTGATGACAAAGATCATATTCTTAATACACTGTATACAAATTATAACCTTCAAACCGCCGTCTTCAATCCTTCGCCGAGAAAAAGGCGAGGGCTACCAAACCGCCGTCTGAATCTGCCGCCTAATAATAATACTATCCAAAGTGCCATATCTTTCGTTGAGCGAAAGTATAATATTCAAACTACCGTCTTCATCCCATAACCGAGGAAAAAGTATACGTCGATATGTTTATAACCTGCACGTCTATCAAACCTATCAGTCAACCCTCCCTGCCCCCCTCCCCCCAACCCCTTACCCCTTATTATAATGTTTCAAACGCCACTACACGGGTTTGTTTAAAAGATGGACCCAAACAGACCATAAACGGTGGACGTAAAATTATATCGTTTGACAGCTTGAATTTGTCATAAATATCGCATTTTAATGGATGATTAATACAGATCATACATGTACTTCTGTGAATGGTTCAGAACCAATTAACATAGAATTTATTTTCTAGGCGTACACACAAAATTGCAAAACATTTTTTTGGTGGCATCATGAAACTGAAGGCGAAGAAAAACGGTAACATTTGGAGATAAGGATTGCATTACAACAATTACAACGAGAGTTCTTTCTAACAAAAAGAAGCGACATGAAAGGTTCAAATACATATACAGAAATTATTTTGTTATGGTAAAACTTATGAGGTCCGGACGAATAAAAAGGACTTATTGGAAACACAATTGATACAGTTACACTAAAATAAATTCAATAATCATCATGAAATGAAAACGCAGGACAAAGTTGAAAGGAGTAGAATATGAGGGTCCCGACATGTACAAAGTGTGACTCAGCTTCACTTCAGAGTGTAATACAAAGTTACGAATCAGTGCCATGTTCTCATGATATTGTCTTCGATAAAATAGTCTTCCTCGTCAGCTCAAAACAAATTTAATTTTCACTGAGATTGAAGGCTAGGATCAGCCCATATATTTACCCCACCCTACCTCTAATACCTGGAATGTTGCCAAAAGGCGTAATCCAAGCATGCAAAACAGTTATCTACATTTATCCATGAAACAGTCTATATACATGTGTAACACAGCTTGCATCAGCTGTTCCGGTCATGAGGAAAGCAAACATTTCAGCAAGGTAGGCACAAGTATTTGTTCTAGCAATGTATTCTAATAGCTTATGCAGAGTAACTTTTTTTTGTGGTTTATCATTATTTTTGTATGCACAATATTTAGGTAGGTGGCGTTCCGGGAAAAGGACATAATATTTGCTCCAGCACAATTGACATACATGGTGATTCGATAAAATTAACCAATTGTTAATCTGATCAATCAAGTTTATGCTGGAACGTATTTCCTTATTCATATGCCTATGTGCATAGGTAGACTTTTTGTGTCACTAAACATTAAACACTAAACATTGTTTTCGTCTATCAGTAACAATTGGACCGTATATACGAACCGAAAGAAAATAGAAAATTCAGTCAAGCGATATGGATAGTGTCTAAATTCCTTGTAGCACATTATACAGACATGTGGGGAGGGTGAAGATATCCTGATCCGTTCTCAGCCGTACAGACACGTCCACCCAATCAAAGTTATACACACCTACAGCAGGGGTTAGCGGTTCAGACATGTCAATATCCTCGAAGGTGTGAAGAACGTGGTCATGTGTACAGTTGAGGATGGTGAAGGTTTGGCCGATGCAGTCCAGGTAAAACCCCAGACGAACAGTGCCACCGCGGATGTTACCATGTGGAAATACAGAATCAGTAGACATTCGAGAATTATTATGCCTGCAACTGAAGCTATAAGGATCAGAGGGCAACCTTTGTTCTGCTGCTACACCCCAGGAATGGTGGTCTTTACCAAGAATCAAGGAAAAAGGTTGACTTTGATGTAATATACCTGCCGAACAAATATGGTCACCATCCTCCAGTTCCCGTTTGACAGTATACGTGATATCTGTTTCCCAGTACACTCTCCCATCCTGATAGGATTGGTCAGCAAGAGCTCCGTCGAAGCATCCGTCTTCTGCGCATTGGCGTACTGTAACCAATCGTTTTCCATTATCCTGTAGTGAAACACATCCGTGGAGCTCCTCCTTCATGGAGAATGCGGGACAATGAATGTGATGAATCGGTCGAATAATCAATCCGTAATCCTTGAAGTCGCCGTCTTCCTTGTCCACCAGGAAAATCGGCACATCCGAATCTTCTTCGTTGTTTATGACATCTTCCATTTCCATTTTGCTATTCTTGAAGGTTTGGAGGTTATCATCTGTTCTCTTGGATATCTTGTTTATTTTGTCAATCATGGCCTCAGATTTCAAGAGGTACTGCATGCTGTTTGTCTGCGACATCAACACAGAAGCTGATTTCATACGAGCCTTTAACTCTTTTAGCTGAGCCCCGAGTTGCTTCTTTTCAACATATGTTTGTTTCAATAGAGCGCACTGCTTCTCGCTTATAGCTTTCAAACACCCAGTCTTCCAGTTTTCCAACGATCTGAGGATTTCTTGATATTTTACCTCAACTTCAGCAGCTCTGCCATCAAAACATTTCTTAATACTGTCATCCAGACTGAAGAGCTCCCCGACGCTCTTCTCTACATCTTCTTGCAATTTCCTCAAGTGCCTGCACTTTAGAGCCAGGCGTGCCTTTTCATCTTTGAAGACTTCATCTGGTTTCTGCAGATCATGACCATTATGCTTCTCTACACAGCACATTGGACACAAAACAGCTTTGCAATCCCTGCAAAACCTCTTCAGCAGGTCCGCTTAACCCGGGGCTAGGGGCCGTATGAGCCCATGTACTTCAAGATCCTCATGGTACTCATATGAACAGTCACAATCAAAGCGTGACTGAGGTACATCATTTTTAGATGACGACTCTATAACGAATATTATGGATTAAGAATACTGATCAGCGATACGGATTTGATATTTTGGAACATCATGATGTCTTGCCGGCATCATTGAAAACTGTTGACCGCTTCTCTCTTGCAGGAAACAAGCCTATGTTTATGTATACTTTGTCTTTTTGAATTTGGTGCTAATACTGTTATATGGAAATGGAATAGGTCTTTGGATTATGGACGCGGATATTCTCTAATGGACGACGGCTGGATTATGAATGACGGACTAGACGCTTGTAATTATGCTCTTCACACACTGGGTTTAATGCATATTTCTCGACCTCAATCAAGGTATGTTCCAACAATGGTCCACGCGTTGGGTGCATCACCTTGAGACAACCCTGGCAGTAAAGACATCGACATGTTACACAACCCTTCACAGCAGTGTTTGGTTCACCACCTTCACACATAGAACACTTGAGTGACACATCTTTCTTGACTTCAGTCTGGTACCTGTCCACTATGTTAGCGATAGTGAAATGAACTGGTAGCTCAGACACAGCTTCAATATTGAGTTCTGCAGTCTTTCTACAAACTGGACAGGACACAAAATTGGTGTCAGGCCTGGCTCCAGTTGTTGGATCCACACTTTGTTCGCTCTTGCAGTTGATGTGCCCAATGCTGTCTGTTGGTTTGTCAGACCTAACATACGCTTTGAGACATTCTCTGCAAAAGCTGTGTTGACAGGGCAGTTGTACAGGTTCTTTATAGATCTCTGTGCAGATAGTGCAGGATAACTCTTCCTTTAACAGCTTTGGTAGATTATCGGCCATTTTCAAGATACAATGTTTGCGAACCTGAGTACAGCCAAATCTGAAATACAATCAATTGAATGATATAGGAGTATAAAGGATTTCAGAACCATGGGCAGGAGACATTGTTAATAATGCAGGTAGGTCTTTGCGCTACGTCATGAACAATTTGCAGATTTTGAATGTAATTATGAAAGCTTATCTGAAGAGATTTGTGTTGAAATGTTCGAGAAAAAAAAATAGCCATCATAGCCGGATCATGATCCGGTTATTTGCCCACCTGTCTCCCCTGAACAACATCAAGGTGACGAACTTATCACAACTAAACAGAGACTTAAATCTTAATAGAACGATAACTTCTGTAAATTATGAGATGGAGCACCATGGGGTCTCTTAAAATCTTCTGCTTGAGCTTAAAATATGCTGGATACAATGACAAGGTGACATGTTGGCCAGTTATCAGGAACGCAGACTCCTGGCATATATGGCCCAAACCCATCGTATTCAGCAAACTTCCAGTTCAGTGAGCGAAAACCCATGGGGCGCCCATCTAAATCATTTTCAGAAATATTGACCTTCGATGAATATATATTTATATATTTGCAGGGGTCATCGTCAAAGCAAGAATATATCGAACATTGATCTTCTACATGTAAATACTCGCATTTAATTGGAGGACCCATGCCAGTACTTCATTAGGGCGAAATAGGTGGGAATTTCGAAGAATGATGGCATTTCTAACATGGGTTATTATCGGAAAGATAACAAAAACCCTTGTGACACGAGGTACAAGTGTACCTCGATGTGAGAGTGACATTTCTGCCACTAACTCTGAATGAGTCCAAATGTTTTGCTCCAAGGTTCACCATTGTGAGAATAATCGCTGCCGACAATTTGGCGAAAACGTCTCAGACCGGAATATGCTCATGGAAATGTGTTGTGTAGCAAAAGAAGTAAAAAATGCCCAAGTTTGGTTTCCATAGATTGGAAGCACCTAGAGTTCTCATCGCAAAGTACAAAACTCTCAACCTGAAGATAAACAACAATTAACAACAACAACGACAACAACACGCATATCATATATAAAGACCTGACTCCAACTCGAACCTAATAATAGCTGTCATTCGTTAGGTTTCAGTTTGGGGCTAACGCCTGTGGAACTGGTTTTTACATGTGATGAACTGGTTTTTACCGTACAAATTTACAAAAACAGAGTGTCAGGCATATTGTTATTTCATCGCCAGTGAAGCCCTCTGTGTTGACTGACACATACTGATACTTTTCCGATTCACTAAAGGATAAGGACTGAATTGGAGGTGGGGGATTGGGGGGGGGGGGGAGTTGTAGGAGACTAGTACGGAAACGGATGCACGGCATTGCTTCACAAGTACCGCCAATTGCCCATGCAAAGCATACAAGGGGCCAGAGTAATTGAGAATAGTCTGATCTTCCTATGACATCTGGCCAACGACGACAGAGAGAATATTATAGATTGTCTTATAGCTGAGGCCAGAGACTACTTTCCACAAGTTGTTGGTGTGAGGTAAGCGCAACAGAATAAGTCATAAGACAGTCTATAATATATTATCTGCCGACGTTGGCCAGGGATCATCAGAAGCTCGGACTGGTACGAGTGCCGATACTAAACTACAAGTTCATAAATACTTTGAAGAGACATTCTGGCTAGATTGATGAACCTGAAAATATGAAGATAAATATGCATAAGAGATTCTGCTGGCAATGGCGTACAATAAGAGTACCTGGATGTGTGTCTATTTTACTCAAATTCATATTTTGACAATGTCCATCAGCGGTAGTTGAAGCGTAAGTAAATTCATTAATATATTGACAAAAGGAAGGAGTAGTTGGGAAATGCCGTTTATTTTGGAACTTCAAGATGTGTGCGCCTCAAGTATACCACAGGTTACATTGAAAACATCAGTCTTTGGGGTTTCTCTTTACTCGACCAGGTTCACCCTCTTCCCTACACTCAAAATAAAATTCCGTTTACTCGAACGGAAAAAAATCCGTCCCCAGGGAATCAAGGGAATATTCCGTTATTGTAACGATTCTTATTTTTTAACGGATTCAACGGATTTTATTATCCGTTAAATTTAACGGAAAAGTCCGTCCCCAGGGAATCGAGGGAATATTCCGTTATTGTAACGGATTCTTTTTTTTTAACGGATTCAAGGCTGGGCCCTTGCTGGTAACCGGAAATTTATTAAATTTTATCCCATGCAAACTGGGTTTATATTGAATGGACTTTTTCACGTAACTCTAACGTCCGAGTTAAGATAAAAATCCTCTCAGTATATAGATCATCGGAATCGTTCGTAATATCCAATGTTTAATGATTTTAACTCAAACCGCATTGATATTGACTGCGCTGATTAACTCTCATGTGGTTTTTAATTCAGTGCTTTCTCTTTGTCGAGGAAGAAATTAAAAAAAATAAAAATTCTATCGATCGGACAGAGTCGGACATGTTTGGCATATAATTCCGATATTGCTCATTAATCGCAAACGTAATTATACATGCAGATAAATTTTAAAATTACAATTTCCTGCTCATAAAAGTAAAACAAATGAGTAGGTTCATTCAAGTTAGATAACTCTTGGTGCGGTGATGCCCACGACGGCCCGGTGTGGTTAGGTTAATGTGGAGATGCCTACACAGCCCAATTCAGAATGTGGGCTTCCCAGTACTTAACCCACTTGGGGCCAGTGTAGGGTTGCCCATGCCCCCACAGCCCGCGACATGCCCACGTTTGCCCAGGTGGGACCAATAATTACTTGCTGACTGGGATATTCCGTTGATGTAACGGATGAGTCCGTCAGTGCAATACAACAACGGAAGATTCCCTTACTATAACGTACTATTTCCGTTTATATAACGGATTAATCCGTTAAAACTACCTAACGGATAGTAATACGTTAAATTTTAACGGATTATTATTTTGAGTGTATAATTAAAATACGGTACCACGTATCACATTATGCGTTAGCCCAGATTCCTAACTCAGAAACTCGAGCTGTGATATATAGGTGAGGGGCGCGACAAAAATTTACTATCCTAGGTCCGAGGCTATGATATCATTATCATTACCCGAAAATCTGATTAATCAAATTTTGCCATCCATTGTCAGTCGTTTAGCGATTTCTTCCCATTGGCTTACAGTATGGTCATGAAAATTCATCCACTTGTCAATCTCGACACAACGAAGATATTGAAAGAAGAAAAATGGAAGAACAAATCAGATTTACCTTTATTTTGTATGTAATTTTAGTCAAGGGGAATATCAATCAGGTTTAACCCAGTTAAGTATCAGAACCCCAAATGCAGCATCAAATCAATCTACAAATGTCAAACAATAGTACTGGACGACTATTTCACCTACAGGTGAAATGTTAATCAAATCATTTGAAATATTAATTTTTCATTTTTCTTGTAAATTTGACTGATATCGTTCGGGTGTATTGTTTGACACTTGTAGATTGTAAGTTGACGGGGGTTCTTCTACTTAACTTGGCTAAGCCCAATTGACATTCCCATTGACTAAAATTATGGAAAAAATAAATGTAAATCTGTATATTTTTTCTTCTTCAATATCTTCCTCATGTCTAGATTGGCAAGTGAGGGAATTTTCATAACCATACTCTAAACAACTGTAAAGAAATCGCCAACAGGCTGACAGTGACAAGGGGTGGGAAAATTTAATTAATCATGCAGATTGAATGACCCTGAACAACAATTACAATTCCAGTGACAGGAAGCAACGGCCAATTCTGGGTTCTCAGGTTTTTGCTTCAGCTTGGCAAGACCTCAACAACGAAAAGATTAAAAATGTTACCTGTAAATTGTATAACTTCGTATCTAATCAGATCTTCCAGCGTGTACACAATATCAGAGTCGCCTCACAAAATTTCTTTTTGTCACATAAACTAGACTCCCACGAAAAAAAAGTGATTACACGCGAGAACATGCCACAACAAATTATTCCTGGTTGGATAACGAGTGGGAAACTAAATACGGACATCGGACTCGAATCCGCGAAAGGTGCCCTGAGCCATTTACCTGTGCGGATCGGTCAATCAGCAGCACCTCGGAAATATTCCTCGGGAACTCCCCAATCGAAATTTCGTACACGCAGGCCTACAGAACTTGACAATCTAAATCGGTGTGCGAGAAATGATAAATCGAGTTAAACTGAAGAGAAAATATCTTGGATATCAGCGTAAGTGATGTCAGCTGTCATAACATATTCAGTCCGTTCGGCTATCCGCTATCAGATGCACACACAGATGCAAAACAACTCCCGGAAAATGAGGGTATCGCTAAATGTACTCGTATGCTGTGGAAAACAGGTCCAGTTAATCTGTCGAGATTTGCTATACCTGGGTTCGCGCAGACGGGTGATTTCGAACAAGACACAATGAACACCTGAAAAGATTTTCGCCAGCATGTGAATTACAGGCTGTGAATATTTGGATGGCTAGACGTCAGCATGTGTATTTTGTTCATTGCCGGGTTGATTAGATCATACATAACGAACCTTCGTATAGCGATTTCAGACCATCTATCTGTACTTATGTGAGCTGTTTCAATATTTATGGGATGCTGTGAATAATAATAAACTTCAAAAGTTAAAAAAAACTGTAGGCTATACTCATTTGATCAGCCAGAATCGTTCCGATCAAGCCATGATCAATCAGGCCATGTAGAATCGGCCATACACAATTAACTCACGAACATTGCTAAACGAAATGAGTCAATCTCAAGGTGTATTGCCACGAAGATCTCATAATAAAACATATTCTCATCGAAAGTATAATTTTTAAGATCGTAAGAGATTTTTTATCGAGCAACTACTTTAGAAGATCTCTTTAGTCGAGATAAAGAAGACTGTATCTTAGGTTATTCGAGAGAATTCGGTTTGTTACATAATTTTTAATGTGTGTATGTTTTAATGTGTTGGATTACTAAGTTATTAACTTGAATACTTAGAATTTTGTTTGATCGTCGCTATATAGCTGAAATATTGCTGAACGCGACGTTGAACCTTAATGGATTCCGTCATTGCTGGGGTGTCTTGGAGCATTACTAAATGAATTATTAATATGTGAGAATTGACGTCAGTTGCGTGGGTGATTTGAGACATTATTCACGCGGCACATTTATATGGCCTTTCGTTACCATATAGATTTTAACCCCCATTGCTGGGGTGATTGGATTGTGGCATCATACACAGCGAACATTTGAATAATCATTCGTTAGCGTGTGACTTTCGACGTACATTGCGTGAGTGTTCTAGGGCATGATACACAGTGAACATTCGTATGGCCTTTCGTCAGCGTGTGATTTTCGACGGCCTGTGACTTTCGACGTACATTGCATCCTGTGGTTTGGGGCATGAAACACAGTGAGCATTTGTATGGCCTTTCGTCAGCGTGTGACTTTCGACGTACATTGGGTGTTTGGGGCATCATACATAATGTACATTCGTATGGCTTTTTGTCAGTATTTGACTTTCGAGGTACATTGCATGGGTGTTCTGTGGCATGGTACACACTGAGCACACGTATGGCCTTTCGTCAGCGTGTAGCTTTCGACGTACATTGGCTGTTTGGGGGCATCTCACACAGTGAACATTTGTGTGGCTTTTTGTCAGCCTGTGACTTTCGACGTACATTGCATGGGTGTTCTGTGACATGATACACAGGGAACAGTCGTTAGGCCTTTCATCACAGTGTGTTTTGGGGCATGATACACACCTTCGCATGGTATTTGTGACAGCAATGTACATTTCGGTTTGCCGAGGTGAGTTGGGGAAATACACAGCGAACATTTATATAGCATGTGAATTTCGATGTTCATTGCTGGTGGCATTTGGGGAATTATACAGTGCTGATTCGTGCATTTTCTGATGCATGTAAATATCAAGGTTCATCGCTGGAGTGCCTCGTGGCATACAGGTCTTTATGAACAAAGTAATGTACTGATTAACGACGAACGAACTGGAACCAAGACAAGTTCATGTAAAGGGCGAGGTATGATTGCATTAAGCCTGGTATACATGACCACGTTTTCCATGACAATTTTACAATGTTCATCTGAATTGGTCGGTGTGTATTGCGAAATACGGGAAAAATCATCTGGCCCATAAAATAACATTAACACCTATCACAGCCAGAAATAATTTTTCGTGTGTACACGTCGTAGCTGAGCAAGCGCATTGCAAAGTCGATCTCTGCTCTGCACCCACGTGAACTGTGTAAAACTGTGGGTGAGATAGAACCGTGTCGATACTGCTACATGAGCATCAATATCGGGAGAGCTTTTGGAATATCAAATCTGCGGATTTAAACGAGCACAAGCAGCAGCCCATATACCATTTTATCAGAATGCCCCAAATTTTCATTGTAACACGACATATGAAAAGTAGTGCCCGGTTTCAAAAGGCAGCGATATTAATCTATAGTCGAGTATACACGGATATTACCGAGTGATGCCAGCAAATGAAACTTGTTACTCGTACTCGATCTGAGATAATGGACAACCAGATAATATGTAGGAAATTGTATAGTTAGTCGTTCACACATACACATTTCATACATGAACATTGGACAACACAATCTTGATTGTGTGTACCAGGCTTTACTGTGCAGTATTAATTACTAGTATTCGTAATGTTATGTAATGAAAACTGCACATGTATACATTTACATATACTTCAGGATATTCAATTCCGCAGAACAGTGCCAGTTTCCATCAATATACGGGAGTAGAATAGTCTAGTCTAGGATAATAATCCCGTTCTTTTGATGTAATAATAAGAAAAGATTGCAATATTAAAACTGAGCAAATTGGCTGAAATCTACATTCCATTTAAGAATTGTTATCTCCGGTTAGGAAAGATTATATCAGTTATGTGTGCTGACGAAAATTACATATCTGCATTGATTGTGTGACAAATTCTTCAGAAGTAGACCCACTATTGACCATATAGTTTCATGAATTTCTGGAATTTGGTCATCATGGAGGTGGGCTAATTCCAGCACTATTTTACTCCAAAATCGCCCCGGTGTGATGGATAAAAATGTCTTGATGATTAATGTCCCTATTCATATCCTGTCATATGTCTGTGGAGGTTATCCATATGTGATAACCGTTGCACATCGGTAGCTTAAGGGTAGAATACCACACATTTTTAACCCTACCACTTTCCGTATTCTGAATCCATCTTGGGGGGGGGGGAGGGTTGTATGGTATCTAAAATATTTTTCTTATGCCTCCCTCTAGAGATCTGAAAATTTCCGAACTTTGCACTCAGGTGCTCCTCAACTGAAAAAAAACATTGTGTCATATAATCATTTGGTGAGATCACAGTGACGTAATAACCCAATGAGTCATTTAATGTAGATTTTTTTCCATTTTAATTTTTTTTTTTCAAATGAAATGGCAGATTCATGTTGAGTGGAGAGGTGTTTGTATGCAGATCTTATTCATGTATAATCTTGCGGGTTAATGTAAATGCTTTCTGAACCTTACCCGGTCTGAACCCAAATATAGGGGTGGTTTATGGTTCAGTGAATATTTTCTTTATCCTTTAGAGAGCTGAGACTTTTCGCACAGCTGCATTTCAGTCCGAATCTATTGAAATCAGTAAAAACAATGCAATATAATCATTTGGTGACGTCGCTGTGACGTCGTCATGCGCAACATCATTTTTTGCCGACCTAATGTCTAATTTTAATTAATAATTTTTAATTTTTGTTGGTGCCATATGAGGTGGCACATTCCGTGAATGAAGTGGTATTTGTATGTAGACGCTACCCATAATCTTCGGATGTAACTCGTTTTATGAAATCAGAGATCATCCTTACTCTAATCCAAATTTGGCGGTGGTGGGGTATGGTCTACCAGATACTCTCTTTAAGCCTACACCTAAAACTTTCTACACTAGTAGTATATAAAAGCTAAATTCATTAGTATTGAGGATGAGGGTCATGACTTCAGGAATGACGTCAATTTCGGTCACTTGACTTCTGGCGCGGGTTACTTCCGTTGAAAGGTCACTTCCGAGGTGAAAACTCACATCCGGATTAGGGACTTCAGATGTCAATGTGCGCATGCGCAGTCTGGGAATAGTAGAAAAAGGCATTTGGGTGGATGTTTAGGGATCGAGGTGGACCATCCGTGGTCCGAATGGAGCATGTGAGATATCAGTTTGAAACGCTTGTGGAGTAGATTCCGACTGGAATAGTGTGTGATGGAAAGACTGTCCATCTGTGCATGCGCAGACTGCGAAATGTAGAAAAAAGGCATTTCAGTGGACGTTTTCCGGTCGAGGTGGACCATCCGTGGTTCAAATGGGTCACGTGAGGTGTCCTATTGAAGCACTCATGGAGTGACGACGGACTGGGGTGTTTGTAGTGGAAGTAAGGCTATGGCGCGCATGCGCAGTTTGGGAATTGTGGGAAAAGAGCATTTCAATGGACGTTTTTTGGGGGTCGAGGTGGACCACCCGTGGTTCAAATGGGCCGTGCGAGGTAGCATATCGAGGCGCTAGTGGGGTACCGTCGGACTAGACTGGTGTGCCGTAAAAGTTCCATCAATCTGCGCATGCGCAGTCGGGGAATTGTGGGGAAAAGGGCATTTGAAAGGACGTCTTTGGGATATGGGTTGTCATTTTGTTCTTTTGGAATTCACTATGGGGTGAGGGTACTTATTGTCTCTGCCTCCCGCTGTCGAGTACGATGGGAGATGTCTAGTGGCCATTGGTTGACTTTCGCTGGAAAGTTATCGTGCGCATACCTAGTGCGCAGGCAGGCCTGAGCTGGACGTTTTGGGCTAGACGTGGACCACCCTTGGCCCGAATGGGTCAAGTGAGTTGTCCTATTGAAGAGCTCGTGGAATAGCGTCAGACTGGGCTGGTTTGTAGTGGAAGGACCGTCAATCTGCGCATGCGCAGTCGGTGAGTAGTAGAGAAAGGGCATTTAGGTGGACGTTTTGGTGTCGAGGTGAACCGTCCTTGCATGGTCCTAATGGGCAGTGTGGGATGTCAGTTGAAAGCGCTCGTGGGATAGAACCCGATCAGGGATGAAACGTGCATGTGCACTAGTGGAGTATTAGAGAAAGGGATTTTCTGTGGTGCGCATGTTCGATCTGGCTCCCTGTTAGTGTGTGTCTGTGTGTGGGCGTGTGTGCAAGTGTGTGTGTGGAAGTGGTGGTTGTTGTGGTGGCGGCGGCGGTTGCGTTGCTGAGCAGTCGTCTTGAAGTAGTGACGCCCTAACGCCTTAACGCCCTAACGTCTTCTTTACCTAGTCCCATAATGTCTTAACTCAATGATGCAGACAGTTGAGAGAAAGAAAGATCAACATGTTCACAAGTTCTTAGTTTATTATCCCCTCCATCACATCATCTCCACGCTGGGGAAACCGCGTTGGGTATGTTTACAATTGACTACGCTTTTCTTCAAACAAAAGCCGTCCTTTTATGTTGGAGCTGTCATATTTCTATCTTGTCCGTTGGATTTATTCTCGGATGCTCTTGTCCGATCAGTAGCGTGGCGGTACGTTTCGTAACTTGTGTCTAATTCCGCTTAACCCGGGATTAGGGGCCGTATGAACCTTGTATCTTGTATTTCAAGATCCTCATAGTGTTCATATGAACAGTCACAAACAAAGCGTGACAAAAATACATCATACTCTAGATAACGACTTTACAATGAAAATCAAATGGATTAAGAATATTGATCAACGATACGGATGTGATATTTTTGGAACATCATGATGTCTTGCTGGCATCATTGAAAACTGTTGACCGCGTCTCTCTTGCAGGAAACTAGCCTAGTTGAATGTATACTATGATTCATTCTTTTAATTTGGTAAATTAGGTCTTTGGATTATGGACGCGGAAATTACGGCGGCTGAATATTGAATGACGCATTAGACGCTTGTATTGCCTCAACCGTCGACCATGTTCGCTCTTGTCCGCTAGACGTATAACTAATCGTCTTCGGGCAGGCCGGGATCCTGTAACCGCAACATGCCCTGGAACAGCCGTATGTGCATTTTCATCGCCTTTTGTAGGGCCTCTGTGGGTGGTAGTCTCATTTCCTCTTCCATGTGACGCTTGATCTTCATGGTGGACCTATGTGTGGGATCGCCTTTCATTTCAAGCGGCAACAGGCTATACTTTTCATAGATCGCCATGGCTGTTTTTCTGATGCAGGAGCGTATCTGGGTGTAAGTTTGTTGCAAGTTATACTGTCCGACATCTTCGATCACCGTAGCGTCGGTATTAATAGCTGCTGTCACAAGGATCCCAATAGATGAGTTCTTCCTCACTCAGGCTTTCCTGGTACGTAGCGTGACTGTCTGAGGTCAAGCTATCCTTATCATCAGATACCACTCAGCAGTTTCGGCATCGGTATCACTCGGTGGACTCTCAGAATCAGCTGGTATAATCTCAGAATCTGCATTGGCTTCTTGCGCCTCGGTGTCTTCATATCCATGTATATTCTGCTGGAGTCGCATCATATCGTAGTGTCTGGTGAACGTGCGTTTGCACGCAGAACACGTATAACTCAAGCTGGTGGTTGAACGTCGACTGTGCACGTCTTTGAGATACGCCTGCTTTTATGGACGTAATACACTAACGTCCGCCAACGGCTAGCTTAACGCTTCAATGCCTTAGTGAAATAGCTCAGAAGCTGTAATGGGTCTCGACATCCCATGGAATTGACACAATTTCGTCGAAATACAATAACGCCCGTCGACGCACGTCAACGCGCGTCGGTAAGACTTAGCGCCCTAGCTTAATGCCTTAATGCTCGTTTCAACGCCTTAACACCCGTCTCGACACCTTAATACCCTATCTTAACGCCTTAACACCGAAGCAACGGGGTCTGGATTTCTGCAAGCGATGATCAGGATCATTCAGGTTGCATGTTCTCGTAAAAGTCAGTAATGCCCCGATTCTAACAGTCTGAGCTCTGAGCACGACTTAAAGCCTCTATGAGCCGCTGTATACAGACGCCGTCCTCTTTTACCCGTGGATCGCCTCTCTTAGGTCGTACGGGTTAAGTGTTGTCAGGTAATCGATGACCTCGTCTGTTATACCAAGGTACCGTACAGACTGCCGCCAGGACCTCCGAATAGAGTGTAATAAAGTCAGCTTCTCGAGCGGGCGAGTGTATCAACACTGACAACTGCACTGACTGGATCTGCGCGGCGTGTCTTGTAAGATGTGAAATTCATGGTGCTGGTCGACATGACCTCTTTCTATAAGCCTTCGAACGTGTGAATTTTACGGGGTTTGTCTGGAAAACCCTTGTTTTATAGGTCATCGTCGAGCGCCGAGCTCGGAGCTTTGGGATAGGCCAGATAAGGGCTCGGACCTCTTGGAGCTCTTGAAGCTCCGAACTCTTGGAGGTGACGTCATCACTGGAAGTGACATCACCCCATGCATGTGCACTCACCCATATACATCTTGGAAAATGACGTCATCGTGGATAATGACGTCACGCCGGAAGTGACGTCATCGTTGAAAGTGACATCATCGCACGCATGCGCACGCGCCTGATGATGCACCCTGTAGACTACAGCCCGTAGGGTATATGGTACACCAGCGTTAGATATTCTCTAATGGACGACGGCTGAATTATGAATGACGGACCAGACGCTTGTAACACCTGGAATTCCACATCTTACACGACACGCCGCGTAGATCCAGACATTTTCAGTGTTGATACACTCGCCCGAGAAGCGGGACTTTATTGCAATCTATTGAGTGGTCTTGGCGGCAGTTTGTACGTTACCTTGGTATAACAGACTAGGTCATCGATTACGTGACGACACTTAACCCGTACGCCCACAGAAAGGAGATCCACGATTGTATTGATACCTGGTGCCGGGTGAAAGAGGACTGTGCCTGTATACAACGACTCTTATAGGCTTTACCTCGTGCTCAGCGCTTGGACAAATGTGCAAATTTTTTGAGTCGGAGCAGTACTGACCTATACGAGAACATGCAGCGTCAAAGAACCCGATCACGGCTTGCCAGTGACCCAGACTCCCCGTTGATTCGGATGTTGAGGCGTTAATATAGGACGTTAAGGCGTATCGACGGGCGTTGACGGCGTGACTGCATTTCGATGAATTAGTGTCAGTTTAATGGAATATTCAGACCATTCAGAGCTTCTGAGCTATTTCACCAGGGCGTTGAAACGTTAAGCTAGGCGTCGGTGTTTTACGTCCACAAAAGCAAGCGTATCCCAAAGACGTGCACAGTCGACGTTCAACCGTCACATGGGTTAAACGTGTTCTGAGAGCGAACGCACGTTCACCAGACACGATATGATGCGACACCAGCAGAATATACATGGGTATGAAGACACCGAGGCGCAAGAAGCCAATGCTGATGCCGAGATGCCACCTGACTCTGAGAGTCCACCGACTGATACCGATGCAGAGACTGCTGAGAGTCTATCTACTAATACGGAAAGCTTTACCTCAAATAGTCACGCTAGGTCCCAGGAAAGCCAGGGAACCCCCATTTTGGGATTCTTGTGACAGCAGTTATTAATACCGACGCTACGGTGATCGAAGATATCGGACAGGATAACTTGCAACAAACTCACATCCAGATGCGCCCCTGCATCACAAATTCAGCCATTGCGATCTATGGACAGTATAGTCTGCTGCCGCTTGAAATGAAAGGCGACCCCACGCACAGGTCCATCATGAAGACCAAGTGTCACATGGAAGAGTATATGGGAATTCCACCCACAGAGGCCCTGCGAAATGCGATCAAAATGCGCAAACAGCTGTTTCGGGACATGTGGCCGTTACAGTATCCTGGCCTGCCCGACGACGATTAGGGATAAGTCTAACGGAGAAGATCGAACATGGTCGAAGGTTGACGTCGCACCAAATATAATGTCTGATTGGAAAAGAGTAGTGGAGAATACATCTAAGGCACAAGAACGGATATGACAGATGCAACATCAATGGCGGTTTCTGATTGGACAAGAGCATAATTGATTTGTAAACATACCCAACGCGGCTCCCCAGCGTGGGTATGATGTGATGGAGGTGATAATAAACTATATGAAAACTTGTGAACGTGTTGATCTTTCTTTCTCCCAAATGTAAGCATCATGAAATTAAACATTATATGACTAGGTATAGAAGACATTAGGGCATTAGGGCCTCACTGCCTTAAGACAAGCGCTCAGCAGCGCCATCACTAACACTACCACCACCACCACATCACCTCCACACACACACCTCCACACACACACGCGCACATACTACCAGGTAGCCAGATCGGACATTGCCCCATCTCTCCTAACGTGCAGATGGGCACCTCGGAAATTCCTATTTCTCTACTACTCCTCTGGTGCACATGCACGTTTCACTCCTAGTCAGGATCTACCCCACGATCGCTTCAAAGTGACACCCAACATGGCACTTTACGACTAAGGCTGGTTCACCTAGACACCAAAAGGTCCACCCAAATATCCTTTTCAACTACTCCCCGACTGCGCATGCGCAGATGGACGACACATCCACTACAATCCAGCCCAGTCTGACGCTATTCCACGAGCTCTTCAATAGGACACCTTACACGACCCATTCGGACCAAGGATGGTCCACCTTCGGCCTGCCTGCGCACTGCGCATGCGCACAATAACTTTCCGGCGAAATTCAACCAATGACCACGAGATCCCTTCCACCGTACTCTACAGCTTGAGACAGAGAAAACAAGTATCCACACCTCATAGTAAAATCCACAAGAAAAATGAACACCCTTACCCCAAAACGTCCATTCAAAGGCCCTTTTTCCACAATTCCCCGACGGCGCATGCGCAGATTGACGTAATGTGCATTACACAACACTCCAGTCTGACGCTCCCCAACGAGCGCTTCAATATTATACAAGGGTAAAAGCGTTCCGTGTCCGGTTATTTTCGTTTAGTTTGACCTAACGATACGCGAACGGAACTAAATGTAAACGGGTTCCAAACACCTTCTAAACGATTATAGGAAATGAAACGCTTTCAATATCGCTTAATATTTCTTTTATCAAAACGCATTTCCCTCGTCAAACGCGTTTATGAACGCGTTTTATAAACGCGTTTCGAATGTGTTTCTGTTTTCGTTCAACTCGCGCAGTAGTAGTATAACAGCATTACAGCGCACATTTTGACGAGTGCGCAGGTGTTTCTGCGCAGATTTTTGGCGGAGTGTGGAGGAACTTGGAGGTCACGGGAGGGGATTCCCCAGTGGGGGTTTCCCAATGACGATCACGTGATCAAGGCATGTCTAGACTTGTTCTGGGTTGTACAGTTCTGCCATACGGAGGATGGGTACTAGTATTTCGCTGACGTCCTAGTAATAAACATAATCTATAGGTGTTGTGGCGGCTGTGGGGTGGTGGGTGGTGGTGGGTTTAAGATGGCGGCTGTGGGGTGGTGGGTGGTGGTGGGTTTAAGATGGCGGCTGTGGGGTGGTGGGTGGTGGTGGGTTTAAGATGGCGGCTGTGGGGTGGTGGGTGGTGGTGGGTTTAAGATGGCGGATTGTAGAAAAACGTATAAAAGCAGGCGATTTTTAGGGGTGGGGTGTATTCATTGCACTACCCTGCGGAGCACTCTGACTGACCTGACCTGACCAGCCTGCCTGCCTGCCTGCCTGCCTGCTTCACCTCTAGCCAGCCAGCCAGCCTGCTTGCCTGCTTGTATGAGCTGTGGAGAACCTTTTACTTTTTTTTCATTTTACCAGTGCCAATTCACCAGACTATTACACCGTAGCAGTTACTCACCAGCCTGAGCCCACAGTCATCCCAGCAAGTGAAGCTTCAAAAGTACCGTGTTCGCCTCATTGATGACATGCAGCTGACCAGTATCACTCAGTAACACCAATCAACACCGTACACGTATGTAATATAACTTATTTTTTAATAATATCTATGCTAGGAAATTACCTCCCCCTCCCCCCCCTTCTCGAAATTTTTCAGCTTAGGTCTTCAGGAGAACAGTGAAAAAAGACATCACAGTTATTTCCCTATATTATGGAAACTTGTAGCGGCCAAGTTTAGTATCTATAGGTAGGCATTTATATATTGGCAGAATTTTCTCGTGTAACTGAACTATCCTTCACATGGATCAGCTGTTTTTATGTCAACAAAACAGCTCTATTTTTAGTTTCATTCGCGCGATTGAATGGACGTCCACTGCGGGTTTTGGACCATTTATCAATGCAAATTTCACGTATTTTTCTCAAACAGCTCATGACATATAAAGCTCCAATAATTCTCCACATATGCAGTCAGTCCTCCAGGATATTTTTCCAGCAACTTGACAAGGAGCACGGAATGGGACACCGTACATTTGTTCTACGTTACACATTCCCGATACATCATGAAATATCCGTACACCATCACTATATATGCCTACCATCTTACTATTTATAGAGTTTGTCGCTCAAAATCACTCATTGACTTTAACAACAAGAATTACACCATGCCTCGCGCATGGCTCAGCTGAGATTACAGCGTAGTACTGCCAGCAACAACAACGAACTGGCAGACGACATGATCCAACAATTGACTAAACAGACAAGATCTCTCCTACCCGTACGTTTCAGTTTATCTCAAAGTGTTCACAATACATTCTAGAATAATATGATGCACGAATTTAAGAATTTTGTGTGACAAAATGGCGCATAGTATGGCAATTGGTACAATTCCCCGGATAATCGCACATTTCCAATCATAGCGCCATCTGAACCTTATTACGCAAGGGAGACAACTCGGTCTAGGCCAATCCTCTCATTCGCGCATTTCCATAAATTTTGCCTTAAGTAGGGGTGGTCATTTTTTGTGGGTTTTACTATGGGCTGTGAGATTGTAGAATACGCTGGGGAAAAGCTATGAAATTTGTTTTTAAGTACCGGATAGGTCTGTATATAACCCCATAGGTCTACTGGCTCAGTGCATAGGTGCATATTGGGTGGACATGTTGAGGTCTAGGTGAGCCCCTAGTGAACCCATGATGTCGGTTGAGGTCTTATTTTGAAGCTCTCGTGGAGTAGCATCCCACTGGACTAATGGTCCGTCCGTGTTCAATGGTCTGCGCATGCGCAGTCTGGCCGTAGTAGAGAAAGCAGGCATTTTGGGTGTTATGTGGGTGTATGTTTGGGATAGACAGGGACCGCTATGGGTTCGAATGGGGCGTGGAAGGTGTCATGTTGTAGCTCTCGGGGAAAATAAATAAATAAATAAATAAAAAATAAAAAAAATAAAAAATCGGCGAGTAGTAGACAAAGGGAAAATTGGGAAGTACTCACCATGCCCCAGAATACTTCAAGGTGATATGCATAGGCCTATGTAAGATGTAATCTACTTCACATTTTAGTAGTATAAAAAGCGCAAGTCCTATTGACCTTGCCCCTCCAAAGAAAATCGTGACCGATTCATTGTCAAAATCGGCTCTATTTTACAGGAGTATATACGATCAGGATGAGGCGACGTGACCGATCGAGATCTCCCTTGGCGCGTGAGAATGTGAGAGGCGAACACGACTTTCCTGAGGATCCAGCTGTGCCTCCCGCTGACGCCTTGCCCGAAAACCACCCTGTGAGTGACATCTATCGGCGCCATTGGAGCACCATCCGACGATGTTTCCACCGTCATCGTCCTATTCATCGTCCTTTCCGGCTACAGGACCTCGCGTATCTTCCTAACTATGCCGAGAACATTTTCAGAGACCAAGTCACAGCATTCAAAGTGAATATGACATTCGGCTATATTCTACGGCACAAAGAGACGGACCAGGTACGGTATTTTTACCCGAGCAATAATACCTATGTGTTTGACAAACCATTCACCATCATCAATCGTGCGTCACTGGAGCCCCTCATCGACCAACTGACTACATTGGACCCATTGGAATGGGCCCGGTTGCAACGCCCCAATACCAAGTGGACTGTGGAAATGGTCACCAACGTGACATTTTTCGTGACCAAAATGAGAGATCATCCGATCGGTGCCCCTGTACTACTACCCCCTTGGCTACTCAATCGAAAAGGACTGTATGCATTAACCGCAGGCGCACATGGCCCCTACAAAGACCAGAAATGTCTGTTCCGGTGTTTGGCCATTCATTTGGACGAATGTCACCCCCGGGCTTGTGATAGTAGGGCCAATATCTATTGGAGACATTATTTAGAGGAACAAGACCTAGATCCGCGGCAGTTCCGGGGAGTCCCATTCAAGAATTTGGATGTCGTGGAGTCCCTGTTCAACGTCAATATCTTTGTGTACCGTTTACTACGGGAAGAGAAGGAGGATGAGGAGGAGGACGACACATTTGTGGCTGAATTGGTGCATCGGTCTTCAGAACGGTATGCTTCCACCATGAAAGTCAACATCTTTGATGACGGCGGGGTGAATCATTTTTCCCTGATCTATGATATGAGCCTGTACGCGCAATCCTACAGTTGTGCCCAATGCCATCGGGTGTTTCATCGCTCCAGCAATCTTCACTCACACGAGAAGATTTGTGACCACAGTGTCAAACGGAAATTTCCTGGCGGTGTGTACCATAACACGCCCACCATCTTCGAGGAACTGGCCGATGAAGGTCTCATCATACCGGAAGAGCATCGTTATTTCCCCTACCGGGCATGTTACGATTTCGAGGCGATGTTGGAACCGATGGACGCAGCCTCGGCGAAAACACAGTGGACACAGCGCCATATTCCCCTGAGTGTGAGTATTTCCAGCAACGTACCTGGCTATGACGCTGCACCGGTCTGTTTCGTGTCCACCGGCGACGCCCATGACTTGATTACCCGCATGATGGAGTACTTAGAGGAAGTGAGTGCGGCCAGTACAGAACTATTGGTGTCCAAGTTCCAGGACGTACTGGACCAACTCGACGACCGGATTCCTACACTGGGTGTATCGTTCAGTGACGATGAAGAGTCCGAGTCAGAGTCCGAGAAGTCGGAGCCCATGCAACCGCAGGATGTCCCTTTACCTAAACCGTATGCAGAGAAATTGAAAATCCGCTTCCTGCAATACTTAAACCAGTTACCGGTGCTCGGATTCAACTCGGGGCGATACGATCTCAACATGGTGAAGGAATTTCTCTACCCTTACTTGGCCCAGTCCGATACCATCAAGTCCGTCATCAAAAAGATCAACAACCACATGGCCCTCACCACCACATCACTCCATTTCCTGGATGTACGGAACTACTTAGCACCTAATTATAGCTACGATCAGTGGGTGAAGGCCTATGACTGTGCACAAACCAAAGGGAGGTTCCCTTACACCTACATATCGACGCTCGACCGCTTGGAGGAAACACAGTTGCCACCCCGGGACGCGTTCTTCGACGATCTCAAGCAAGTGAAATGTCCGGAAGACACGTACCGGGAACTACAGCAGGTATGGAACGACCAACACATGCACACCTTGCGAGATTTCCTGGTGTGGTATAACAACTTAGATGTGGTCCCTTTCCTCGAAGCGGCCGAGAAAATGGTTCAATTCTTTCGTCGTGAGATGCACGTCGACATCTTCAAGGAGTGTTTGAGTTTACCGGGTCTCGCGCTTCGCCATCTCTTCCAAGAGTGTCCTAACTACTTCTCGCTGATACAACAAAAAGATGAGGACATGTATGATTGTTTAAAACAGAACATCGTCGGCGGACCTAGCCTTATTTTTCACCGCTACCATGAGAAGGATGTCACGACTCTTCCCGGTGGGAAACCCTGTGCCAAAATCATTGGATTTGACGCCAATGCCCTGTACCTGTGGTCTCTCGCCCAACCCATGCCCAGCGGGCATTATACGCGCTGGTGGGCAGACGGTCAACATTTCACACCTCAACGTACGCCGTACAAACATCTCGCCGACCAGTGGTTGGATTGGGAAGCCGATCGACGGGGAATTTATATACGCCATCAGACCAACGCCACAGAGAAGCGCATAGGAGATCGTCGACTCCCCGTCGATGGGTTTGCCCTTGTACAAGGAACACCGACCGTATTTCAATTTTATGGGTGTTACTGGCACGGCCACCAATGTCCTTTCAGCGCTGGACGCTTCAACGAACGACGTGGGAAATCAGCAGAAGAATTACGAGCAGAAGTGGTGGAGAATGGAGATTACGTCAAAGAGTTGGGGTACGATCTGATCGAACTGGGGAAGTGTGAATTTCACACCATGTGCCAGACCCTCCCACACTTACGCGACTTCCTTAAAGCGCGCGAGTACCCGTTGAGTCGCCGACCACTCTTGACCCTGCCACAGCTTTTCGACGCCGTTCGTTCCGGGACCCTGCATGGATTTGTGGAATGCGACCTCCATGTTCCCGACCATCTCAAGCCCCTCTTCGTCCAGTGCCCGCCTATCTTCAAGAACACGCTGGTGGGTCGGGCTGACATTGGAGAGACCATGGGCGCCTATGCTGAGGAACATGACGTATTGAAACAACCTCGTCGAATGTTGATTGGGAGTATGTGGGCAGAGAAAATCTTGCTGGGTACCCCTCTGCTACAGTGGTACATGAGCCATGGTCTCGAAGTGACGCGCGTGTACCAAGTCCTTCAGTATATACCCAACGGCTGTTTCGCGCGGAATACCGACATCGTCACGTCTGCCCGTCGTCAAGGCGATCAAGATCCTAGTCAGGCCATCATCGGTGAATCTTGGAAATTGACAGGCAATGGTTACTACGGAAAAACGGTCACCAACCAAGACAAGCACGTCAACGTCAATATCTGTACAACCAAACAAGCCCGCAAAAAGATCAACTCGCCTCTGTTTCGGTCCGTCGACGTCATCGATGATGATACCTATGAAATCTCTTCAGCCAAAAAGGTCATTCGTTACAACCTGCCCCTCCAAATTGGATGTATGGTATACCAGGTGGCCAAGCTGAGGATGCTCCAGTTCCTCTACGATTTCATGGGTGTGTATTTCCATCCATCCGATTGGCAACTCATGGAAATGGACACGGACTCTGCCTACATGGCCGTCTCTAATGCGGATTGGGAGCCCTGGTGAAACCGGAGTTACGCGCACAGTATGAGGTGGAACGGGACCAGTGGCTACCTCGACGTGACCATTACCAGTACGACAAGCGGACGCCGGGCCTGTTTAAGCTGGAGTGGAGTGGCGATGCCATGATCGCCCTGTCGTCCAAGACCTAATTCTGTTACGGTGGAGATGGAAACAATAAGTTCAGTTGCAAATGAGTCAACCGGCGTGACCCCGCCATCGACAAAGCCTTGTACCTGGACGTGCTCCAAAGCCAGACCAGTGCGAGTGGCACTAACCGAGGATTCCGCGTCGTCGACCACCAGATGCGAACCTACATCCAGAAACGAGATGCCTTCACATTTTTCTACCCGAAACGGAAAGTCCAGGCCGATGGCATCAGCACCACTTACTTGGACTTGTGAACATATCTTATACCCGGACTTTTCTAATGGAATACATATTTGGACTCTAAATAACTCTCTATAAGAAAAATAACGAAAAAACCTTCTCAACTTTCTACATCATTATATTCCGACTGCAGTTTCGAACGTAATGTTCTTTTCAAGGAATGCTGTTTTCAAATGACAGACTGGTATATATACAAATACAGGGCACAACGGTCGCTAGACGACGTGCCTGGCTTAAGCAAGCAGTGACTTGATAACATGCTGACATTAATAGAAACAGTTGGTCACAATAGACATGAAAAGAGAGATTAAAAGGGATAATTCAAACGAGTACAATACATGCAGTAAACAAAAATCAAACATAATTGGTCTGCGAAGCAGAGGTGGGTATTTTCAGGATATGACATGCTTCAACAGTTTGATAAATACGTACATGTATTGCATGAAATCTAATTTCACAAAGTTGTTAAACAAACAAAATAACAAATATATTCAAGGTCTATGTGATCCGTTTAATTCGGAACCATACCTTTCTATAAATATCGTTTCTTTAACATCCAATAAGGCTTGATTCTCATTTAGTACTTTGTAAAAAGGGAAAACTTTACACTTCCCTACACTTTGGCACGCCGAATCTGCACTATCGTGTTAGATCCCAGTATTCGGGCGCTACGGCTAACTGAGCTGAAAACCTCTTTAATCTCTCGAGGTTACCCAGAGGGCCTTATTGATAAGGGAATAAGGAAGGCATCTGCCCAGCCCGTAAGCGAACTTCGTCAGTCATCTGCTAAAGCCACAAACGGAAATGTTATACCTCTCGTCACTACACACAACCCGAATAATAATAACATTTTCCCGATAGTGCTAAACACGTTACCTATTCTAAACAATAGTGCTAAAATGAAAGATATTGTTAACAATTCATCTTTTATTAATAGCAAGAGACAAGCCCCAAATCTTAAGAATATTCTTACAAAAGCTCGTTTTTCGGAAAGCCAGTTAGATGCACGGGTCGCGAAATGTAACCGATCGAAATGTGGCGCATGTATCCATATACTAGAAGGACCTAGCATTAAATTCAATGACACAAATTCTGTGTTTGAGGTTAAATTCAACATGTCATGTGACAGCAAATATGTTGTATACGCACTGATTTGTCAGGGCTGTGGAAAACAGTATATCGGTCAAACCACAGATTTAAGATCTAGATTAACTGTTCACAGGCAACAGATTAATAATGAAAACCATTGTCATCTCTCTGTCAGCCGACACATCAGACAGTGTGCCATACATTTGACCCCTTCTTTTAAAGTTTTCCCTTTTACAAAGTACTAAATGAGAATCAAGCCCTATTGGATGTTAAAGAAACGATGTTTATAGAAAGGTATGGTTCCGAATTAAACGGATCACATAGACCTTGAATATATTTGTTATTTTGTTTGTTTAACAACTTTGTGAAATTAGATTTCATGCAATACATGTACGTATTTATCAAACTGTTGAACCATGTCATATCCTGAAAATACCCTCCTCTGCTTCGCAGACCAATTATGTTTGATTTCGATTATTGTTTATTGCATGTATTATACTCATTTGAATTATCCCTTTTAATCTCTCTTTTCATGTTTATTGTGACCAACTGTTTCTATTAATGTCAGCATGTTATCAAGTCACTGCTTGCTTAAGCCAGGCACGTCATCTAGCGACCGTTGTGCCCTGTATTTGTATATATACCAGTCTGTCATTTGAAAACAGTATTCCTTGAAAAGAACATTACGTTCGAAACTGCAGTCGGAATATAATGATGTAGAAAGTTGAGAAGGTTTTTTCGTTATTTTTCTTATATTACTGCTCCACACCAGCAAACTTCTGTTTTCACCTTTAACTCTCTATATATACATTACACCATGAACTTGTTTGTCATTCTTTTGAATAAGTACTCGATATACGTCAGTGCGAGGACTCGGTTGAACTGTTATATACTCCACTGTGATTTCTCTCTCTCTCTATACATACGTTCACCTCAATTCTTGTTTGCAACGTTCTTATATACTTGTACATACATTCTTAAAATGTTCACCTTAATAAATATTCGAACTTCACTTGGGTTTTCATGCAGTTTTTTTATTGAACACCAACACCACCACCGAATCATTCGTACTAACCATGCTCCGAGCAGGTTATATCATGGTCTTAGCACCTCTGTTGGGTTGCTGGGTATTGATGGGTCACATCCCGAGCACTGAAAGAGAAGTCCTTAGACGTCCGGATGTTCAACCGCCGGCACTTTTCCACCGGCCTAGCCCGCCCCAGCACGCAGCGCGCGCGCGCGCGGAGGTTCTCCGGAAGTGCGCGTCATCACCGGCAGTGCGCACGCGCGGATCAAAAGGTCACCTGTCAAACGGTCTCCCTTTCGGCAAGGTTCGGAGAATACATAGAACTTATAGTCATAATCTATACGTGTTGGACGAGTCTCTTCACTCACCGTATACACGTTCCCCAATGAAATGCCCGCTCCAAACCTAGACCAAATACACGTACTTGGTCTGTGGGCTGATTTCATTGGCTCTCTATTTTTACTATAGTGCGCTTGCATTCTAACCTTGATGGGTGACATTTTGGCCCCATCCTACACCACTGATTTCAGTTTGACTGAATCTCCAGATGCATTATGAATAAAACACACAAGACACGGTTTTTTTTTTTGGTGAGATCTCATTTTTTATTCAGTGAACAACAACAACGTGAGAACAACCACGTGAAAACTGAAGCCCAGAACAAGGGGCTTGCTAGAATTCAAGCCCAGAACAGCGGGCGTATGTACACTGAAAGAATTCAAGCCCAGAACGGGACTTGTACATTGAAATGATGGGCGGCCCAGTCATAGACGAGTACATCTCGGTCCTCGGCCTTGGGGTACTCGTCAAACATGTGGACGATGGTAGATAAGGATCTTCCCCGGCATCGATGGTACAGGTAAAACAAGCAATATTGTCCGCACACGCTACTGTCCAGGCTTTGCAACGTTTTAGTATTCCAACACCACGTCTCTGTGCCTTGATCCATGAAGTCTGTTAAATCGGGATGGAGGGGTGGTAGGCCGTACGGGTCAAAGTATTCACCCTGCTCTTCTGTCAAGTACACGGCCACCCAGTGTTGACCGGGGCGATCCATCGGGTCTGTATTCAGGACGTAAGCAGCCGGATACACACGGTCTAATGGGAACACGTCTCGGGCGAACACCCCTTGAAAGACCCTACGTGTTCCTGGGTCAGTCTCCAGCACGGTGGTTATCTGGTCTGTATCCATGTTAGGTGGCGAAGTCACACAGCACGTTACGGCTTTTATCGATTTGAATGATGTTGTCAAACTCAGCGTAGCAGATCACATTGATGGTTTTCGGTAAAGGTGTCCCGAAGTGCAGTTCCAAGCGTAAGTTGCCTTTCTTGATGAGACTCAGTTGATGATCGTTGTCTAAGGTGGGAGTCAGATCGAAACAGAACAATGTGTACCCTCTGCCGAAATCGTCTCGACTGATCATATTTCCCTCGTCTTGGTTGATTTGGCCAGTTGCTGTGAAGAGGTTCAGATAGCTCCGGATGTAATTGTCCGTTCCAAAGTTAGGTTGTAAGGGGCGTGCCGGTACCATCCACATGCAGGGCCACGAAATTGATGTTGAACGCTTTTAGGTTGAACGGATTCCTCGAGAGAGTCCCATTATAACTCACGTTCTCCACACAGGCTAGGGTTAAACGCTTGGGCAAATCCCCAAGGAACAGGTTTTCTTGATTGACAATCATATTGCCTTTAGGAACGGGAAAGACCTTGGTCTGTACTCGTCGAATCGGGTACTGGGCTGGTTTTTTCTCCAAGGCTCTGATGTGCCCCAACTGTACACCTGGGCTCGGTTTCACTTTGCGTACAAACAGACTTGCCTCTTGGATGACAATGTTATACTCGAGGTCCTCATTCGGGGCCATCAAGGCAAACGCAGGCGTTGCGCGCACTAGTCGTATTTTGACAGGTACTCCATTCAAGAGGTATCGGTCCTGCATGAATAAGTCCGCATGCAGACGTCCCATCATATCGACCGATTGACTCTCTGCTGTGAAATCCACTCTCTCCGTGTAGCCGGCGTTATCAGGACTCGCTTCCATCTTGCCTGGGGTATCTCGGTAGAACAACGCGGCTGTCAAATACGACTTTTTAGCGTCACGCCCGTAGGATAACAGCGTTTCGATGTAGGCTCGAAACGGGTACGTGTTCGTCGAGGCGCTCACCAGTTTATCACTCAGGGCTATATCCACTTGCTGGAATAGCGAATGAAGCCAGAGATTCACTGGACCCACGGGTGCCTCTGCTTTCAGGACTGTCCCATCTTTATTGGTGATTTTAGCTTTCACATATAGGTACGTATGGGCTAAATCCAGGTAGGTCGTATCTGCGTTGGTGATGGTGAATTCAATGGGGCCTGTGGCTGTAATGCTGGAAAGGGGCAGATGTTCCACCCATTGACCCTCTTCGGCACTGGTCTGAGTAGGTGGGACGGTCCATAAATCAAATTCACTGTTGGTAGAAGGACACGACTCGGCATGGATGAAAGCCATCTTTAAGAAAAGATATCCTTGGTCTTCTTCGATGTGCGTCGTCGCTGGGTCGGTCGTCGACTGGTACGTGGTCTCGGTGGGGCAGCTCTTTTATTCCCTACGGTGCGTTGTGCTTTGGCCACCAAGACGCCTCCCGCTTCTTTGGCCCGCCGTTTCAAGGATTCGTTGGGTGCCGTACCCCCCAAGACATCACCGGCCACTTGCAGTCCACTGCGCACCGCTTGTTTGCCGATCGCTTTGACCCCACGCGTCACCAAGGGCAGAAACGTTTTGACGATGCTCCCGAGTATGTTCCCCAGCCCATGTCCTCGTTGCATGCGTGTACCCGCAAAGACAGGAAAGTTACCCCCGGCCTGTTTTTTGTAATGATCGACGTAACTGGCTGTATGGCATTGATAAGGCACCTTCATTATGCAAAGTGAACCGCTCGGACTTGACGGAAATGAAGGGTCAGCACCACTTTTCCTCGCTCGAATGCCACCGGTCGTCCCGTGTCGTCTCTTATATCGATGACGATGGAGCTAATATCGGTCTGACTGACCGGTAGATACACGATATGCCTGAAACTGTGGGTGACTTGAGCTCCATACGTGCCTTTCACCGGGCAGACGCGCAGTAGAGGTACGTTGCTGTCGCCGACAATGTGTGCATCGACCACGTCCGAGCAGACGTACAGGCCATACATACCACCACGCATGTCCATCGGGATGTGGCCTATCTCGCCGGTGGGGCCAGCGTACCCCTGGTAATTGAAACCCAGCATTTGCTGTAGGGTAGGACTGAGTTCGACACTCACGTTGGGGCTGAGCGTGAGATTGGCCTTGTCGTTGTGTGCATTGTAATCGAAGTCCACATGATTTTTGAAGGGGAAAGATTTGATGGGTTTTGAAGTATTCGTGACGTCTCGTAGAGACTTATAATGCATCAGACTTCTCAGTCCACCCATGAAGTCCTTGGGGGTATCGTATTGACCTTCGGGTAGTTTGAGTCGAGTTTCTTGTCCTTCGTAGGTACCATACTTCATTGGCTCGCACGTTGTACCACGAGTAAGGGTATTGGATATCCACGAGTCCACATTCCCAGCGTCCAGGTAAATGCAACGGTTGCGGTAACTGGGTCACGTACTTGGTCAAGGTGTTGTCAGGAAACACATCAGCCGAGCTGTTACTGGGTAGGGTGAGGTAAAACATGACGACTGAGCTTTCCTGCTGCTGCTGTTGGTTTTAATACTTCTCTCAGCCCTTGGGCGCTAATCGTCGTGATGGTCGCGGTGATTTAGCTCTTGGTGGTTGCAGGGGGTGGCGTGGTAAAAGGGGTGAAAACGTAGGTGCCCGCCGTGGTGGTGATTCGGGAGGTGACTCCGGTTCCCAAGGTTCTGTTGGTGTACTCACATTCTGCATAAAGTCCCAGCGCTGAGGGTTGCCCACCAATTCCTGTGGTACATGCATGTCTTTCAAGCCTTGAGCGAAGACCTCCCATCCTCGAGGATTCGTGTGCGTCCTGCGTTGACGCATCAGGTCATTCACTAAATCCGTCATGTGGGTCCCGGGGACCACTTGATTCTGTACCAGGAGTTCGCCTTTATCATTCCAAGTCATGTTAGGATTCTATTTCATCCGTTGTAATACCAGGCCAGCTTGTTTCTTTAACGAGGCAGGTACACTCTTCAGGACTTCGTCTTCGACCCACTGTGGGGCTGTGGAAGGTACTCCACCCGGCTGTTGGAGCGGTGCTGAGGTCGGCGGTCTGTCACGTGATGGTGGTGGTGGTGGAGCAGAGAGGGTTTTGTATTGGTCCATGAACGTCATGTACCGCTGAAGCGTCTCATTGTACCGTTGTACTTTCTCACTATCGCTTAACCCCGGCCTCTGTAAGATCTGTTGCATCTCTCCATCGAGGGTGTTTATCGTCTTCACCGTAGGTGGGACAGGGTAGGGCGATTGGAGGTTTTGAAGGAGCCGAGGTTCGACGAGGACCATTTTTTCGTGTGGTTCATTGTCGGCCGAAGAGTCCACCCAATACTGGACCCAACACGGAAGCGGCCAACGGTGCTAAGATGGCCCCGAGAAATCCACCTTTCTGTAACACCTTTTTCTTTTGTGTTTGAGACACTCGCTTCTGGACTAAGGTTCTTAGACCTGTCTTATGCTTGGCCAACTTGGTCTTTTGAGCCGGAGTCAGTGGTACGTTGCCTTTTAAGATATTGAGTCCAATCTCGCACAGACAGCACACGAGAGCAGGGTCCGCACCGCGTACAATGGTTCGGACTAACTCGGGTGGGGCCGTCTTCAATACACGGAGCGTAGGAGCGTGCTTCCGTACTCGCGCAGACATCCTGTACAACTAATGCTAGAACCCACAATTCTGCTCTTTTTATCTACTTCAGAGAACACAACCCTGCTGTGGTATTCATTCTTTTTTATTATCCCCATCATCAAAACACACACACACCCCAGCTGGGGGAACCACTGTAGGTGTGTTTACATTATTTTTGCATGTACACGTGGTGAGTCTCTCCGGGAAAGATGCCGGTCCGTAGTCGAAGGTGGTCGGGGTGGTTTGCTTCAGGTCGAAGAGCATATACCCGTGCTGAGGGGTTGTCGCATCTTTAAAGGCTTCCAATGCAAACGGTGTGCGGCCGGGATACATCTGTCTCGCCAGGTGCAGCGGTTGAGTGGTATCTCTCGGGTTTTTGAAGACCACCATGTAGTGGGCATTTAAGCTGATGTTCCGATGTTCTTTGTTTTTACTGAACAGATTCTGCACAATGTAGATGATGCTGAGCCGTCGATGGTGGTTGCCTTTGGTAAAGAGTTGGGTGACCCGCGCATCCGTCTCCGCCATGAGATCATCCAGAACCACCAAGGTGTCGGGTTCCAAATCGGCCAGGTTAGGTAGGCCTTCCACGAACGTGATGTGGGGCATTGCTGCATACGCTTGCTGCCATTCTCCGTAACACCACACGACTCTGGCAATGGGTGGAGTGATCATGCTGTCGGTGTGTTCGAGGAGCTTCCTGACGAAGTGCGTTTTGCCGGAGCCCGTCGGTCCTGCGATGACGCAGGTGAAGGGATGCTGCCACCGAGGGTCCATGGTTGGAGGTGTATCCGTTGTCGTGGTAACCCGCTCTTGAAAATTTGGTACGAGTGAACTGGAGTGGTGGTGGTGGGCACAACGTCGGTTGTCGTTGTCTGTTCACGTTCAGGGATGATGATGGTGGTGATGGGTACAACGTGGGTCGTCGTCGTTGTCGGTTCACTGTGAGGGATGAAATCCGGTGGGTCTTCAGACGTAGTGGATGTACTTGGTGTAAGTGTGGAGCTTACACTCGTTGTGGCTTGTACACGGGGTGTGGAGGTGGTGGTGACTGGGCTGGATACGACTGGTGCTGTCTGTAGATCGGTTTCACTGGTGGCTGGTGTTCTCAGTTGGTTAAGTAACGTGCTGACATAGGCTACGTCGTAAAACACACCTCCGTACAACACATTCAGCAGGGTTAGCACTAGTACACCAAAGCCTACTTGCACTTTGCGCGTTTTGGAAGACGCTGTGTTCAGAGACGGTTGCACCGTGTTCATGGTTGGACGTGGAATGAAGGAGGACGGTAGTGGTGTCTGGTTTTATAGCCGTTTCACCTGGCTGGCAGCGACCCAGGAATTGAAGGAACTGGGCCAGCCTTGCCATTTCACGAAATGAAACAGTTTGCCACGTCGACGTTCCGTTTTCAAAATCTGCTCCACCGTGTAGTAGTCTTGCTGTGATTTTACGACAGGCTGTAATTCCGGCTCGTAAAACGTGCCTAGCAGCGGTTCCCCTTGAAGATCTTCCAGTTCGTAGACTCAGCGCTGTCGGGGTAGGTGCCGTTTAATCAGGAAGTGCTCATCGCTCCAGTTGGGCAGTAACTTTTCTCGAACTTGCCCTTGACTTTACTGATCCGTACAGGGTCCCCGACCTTGAACATCTCCTTCGTCGTTCGCTGCGATGGCCTGGGGTACAAGACACGCCGGACTTGGGCTTCATTGCGTTGGGTCACGGTAATGGGGGCTCTCTGTATACTTCGATGATAGGCTCGATTGTAACCCCTCACCAGTTTCGGGAGAACACCGATGTACCGCCTTGTATTCTTATAGGTGAAATATTTATACATGCGACCTTTAAATGTCCTGTTGAACCTTTCCACCACGGACGCCTTGGTCTCGTTGTACGTATGGAAGAAAAACACATTCTGGGCTTTCAGAAAGGCTTGGAACGGTCTGTTGAGGAATTCCGTGCCTTCGTCGGTTTGCAAATACAAAGGTTTGCGCCCGGTCTTGAAGATGTCTTTGAACGCCGCTATGAGATTCGCCC